>JAYMSF010001512.1:0-11911 GCA_036897335.1 Silene vulgaris
TAATGGAATCGATGGTATTTAGCTAAGTGGATTTAGAATACTTTTGTGTTACATCAGAAGTGGATCTCGAAGAAGAGATTTAGAATTTTAGACTATATTGCTTATTTTTTTATAGATAAATCGGCACCAATGCCAAGAAAAAAAAAAGTTGTTATAAAGTTAACGAACCATGATGTTCTTCTTTTAGTCTCATCCATTTCTCTAAGTTTATTTGTCATTGAAAAATGATGTTTCTAAATGTGATAATAGGATATCAAAATTCCGCTCTCTTCCAAATTATTTCAAGGTGAATTTTAAATAAAACATACAAAAATGGGCCTCCGTCACCACCGAATCATACTCCCATCTATTTCGAAAAGAAATAAAAACACTTAGAAAAGGGCACTTTTATTAATCTGGCATAAATTCCATCATTCTAATTTCACACATAATTGCCTCTTTTTCTATACACAACTGCAGCTAATGTAGGAAAATTAGTTTATAGTTGTGCATAATTTACAACATATATATGATGGATAATACATGCAGCATTACATAATCTTGACCACCAGATATTTACATAGAGCATACAAACTCGCCACTACTTTCGATATCATACAAATCTGCATCGATGTCCAAGTCATCGAAATCCATGCTGGCGCCATTGAGCAGGCCATTTGTATTAGGCTGTTCAAGAGGTTGTCGTGCCTCGTGTATTATTGACAGTATTTCCTCCATGCTTTGGGAAGGTTGATTAATGACATTGCTTTGCCAGCTTCCGCCTTCCATGAACTCTACGGGTAAGTTTGTCATAAACCATGGATGGTTTTTTATTTCGGGAATTGTTATTCTCTGCTCAAAGCCAAAAGGTTCATCAAACTCAAAATCAAGAAAGCTGAAAGCATTTGGCAGATGATCATGGTTACGACTTGCAAGAATTTATCCCTCATTAGAAGGGAAAAAGAAAGGAAGTCGAGATGTACATCTATGAGGCTATGAGCTTACCTTTTCAGGGTTGGCTACAAATATACGCGATATGAGGTGTCGGCATTCCAAAGAGATTGGCACATTATTTGGGATTGAGTACTGCGCCGCAAGGATCCTCTGAAACATATTGTAGGCATGGATAACAGGATAAGCACTTGAGCCTTAAAAATAACAGTCCAATTGAAAATATTAAGCAAAACTTACGACAAGTGACTTTCTGAAGTTATTCCGATCTTCTGGGTCTTCAAATGGGTAAGCTCCGAACAACATCACATATAAGGTGACACCACATGACCACACATCTGCAATCTACAAGGAAGACAGAACTTGGATTTAGGTCCGAGTAACAATTAAGTGGTAGACAGGTAGACAGCGCGAAAGAGAGAAAAAGAGAAAAAGAATATCCACCTTCCCATCATACTCTCTCTTGGCTAACACTTCTGGAGCAATGTAGGCCGGTGTTCCAACTGCAGATTTGGGTTGGGAATGCAACACTGAAGACTGCAAAATACCGTCCCATGGAAAAAGTAATTTATCAGGAAACCTTCATTAATCTACAATAAGCTACAAGGAGTATGAGGCCTGATTTTGAGAATACTGGTTTTCGGCTTTTCGCCACAAAGTCAAGGTACTCCCTCGTCATGAATAAACTTCCTAGACTTTTTCACGATAATTGAAAAGCATACTAGGATGTGGATTACAATGCAAGTTGAGTACCGAAGTAAGGGTTACGCAGTATAAGGTTGCTGCACCATTTACCTTAGAGTACCCAAAGTCACATATCTTTACGCGAGGTACAGTGTTTCCATCTAGGAGTGTATTTTCAAGCTTGAGATCTCTGTGACATATTTGCTGCACAAAACAGAAGCTCTTGAATACAACGAATATACAGCATAAAATGGGAGAACCGGAAACAAAAACCAAAGGGTGTACGAAGTTGAAAGCAGATTGCAAGAGTTACCACTTACCAATGAATGACAATAACTGACTCCAGATATCAGCTGCTGAAAGAAAAATCTCGCCTGAAGCAAACGAAAAGGATTAGAAACAGAAATATTAGTTCACTACGGTAGCCTATTTTCACTCCAGTTCCCCACCTCATACCATCTTTAAGATAGGTAAGAGATGAACGCTACAAGACCAAGTCATGTATCTACCCTTCACATTAGGCCAGAAGGTGAACGGGTAAAAAAAGGAACAATACTACATAGGGACTTCAAGTACAAATACAACCATATACGTAGCGTAAGTTCGTTCAACTTTTAACTGAAAATGCCTGATTAATTTCCATATAGATGATTCTACCGCTAATAGTCCCTCTATCCCGTTTATATTGTCCTGTTTGACTAGAGGCCCTATCTAAGATTACAAGATGAAACATCATAACTACCCTGTCAAAAATTTACGTGTAGAAATGCCACATTACCGTTACCATTATATTATTTAACCACGGATAGCATAAGTTCCACTATTTTTCCTCCATATAGAAAGGGTCAGAAGGGCCAATTATTTAGGGAAAAATAAGTATTACCTCATCCTCCCTGAATTTGCCAGCATTACTTATTCGCTCAAACAGCTCTCCGCCTGCAGCATATTCCATTACTATACCAAGATGTGTAGGAGTCAGTAACACCTACAAGACAGAATCAGCATCACGCAGTTAATAGGTTTACAGGATATACATCTTCAAGCTTAACTGGTCAACGGATACAATGACATTTGGTTGTCTTACTGCACTGTCAGTAACTCCTTCCCAGCAATCCTCTTTCCTTTAAAATCTTCAGTTATTATAATTCAATATATTTGGTCTACTTTGTTACTTACGTTGCTCCCTCCATCCCGGTCATTTGTTTACCTTTTACTTTTAGCACAAAGACGGTATATAAGGGAAAACTGGTTCTAGACGTTTAGTTTACTACCATCCAATCCTCTACAACCTAATCTCCGAACCTCATATTCACAAAGGCAAACAACTATACTTTTTAGTTCTTATACCTGCAATCTGCATATCAAGACTAAATTTAGTGAAGACAATCTGACTCGACATATCACGCAACAACCTAAGTCTAGAATGTAATAATGCATTATCAAGCGGCCAACAGCATTAGCCATTAGTGGAAAATATGTAACAGACCATAGCGAGAGTGGAGGCTAACTAAGGTGCAATATCACAAAGAAATCACATAAACAAGCAGCATAAAAATGTTGACTATTAAATGCTTGATGGGTCATACTCCACCAATAATTGAGTTTCATCCACCCATTCTCCCATTTTCTAGCAGGATTTATATTATATTCTCATTATTGGTGGAGTAGTTGTTGATCAACCTTAGATATTCACATATTCTCTATTATAATCCCAGAATATTCTTTAAATAACTACATAAACAATTGTTCACGTCAAGAATGATACACACAAAATGTTGACAAACGAGCTTGACGGCCTATTGTAGTCCTTTTCCATATCTATTAATGAGTAACTTTTCTAGAGATTGCTTAAATCGCGGGCAAGTATAATGAGGCAACGAAGGGAAAAAACGAAGGAAAATAGGAGTTAGTGGTGGTGTAGTGAAAAAAGGAAGAAGATAAAGAAAGGGTAATGCATTACCCTCAAATGGAAATGATAGTATCCCACCTTCCCTATATCCTCCCTTCACCATCCCTTTATTTTTCACTTTACCACCATCATTTCCCTCATTTTCACCTTTATTTTGATGACTATCACTAGGTCCGTTCTTTTGGACTAAAACTATCGGAACTGAATTGAACACAGCCGAATGACGTGAACTTATCTAATCTGGATAACCAAGTTGAACTAAACGAAGTGAACTGAAATTAAGTCCAAAAGAATTACCCTTAACCCAATATGAAGCCCCAAATGAGCAGCAAAGAGCTATGATTCATGATCTAAACTTATTGATTCATAATCCAGAATCAAAACAATACCATAGTAATTTATTAAGATATTAAGATATACCTCCTTAAATTTAATGATATTAGGATGCTTCAAAGTGCTATGATTCATAATCTCCCTCTGAACATGCTCATCAATCTGCACCATCATTCATCCAGATCACATAAACTTCAAAAACAACAAAATCTCAGAAACCCACATCAATTTAAGCATAAAGATGCAAACTTTATCAATAAAACTCAAGCACAACATAAAATTCCACAGAAATGCAGACTGTAAGAACCCTTCAAAAACATCCAAGTACCTAGATTAACAAATTCTCAGTAACCCGACTGGCGGAATCAGGATTTGAAGCTGGGGGCGAACTAGTAATACCATAAGATAAATTAGAACAATACTCGACCATCTAAACTTAATATTTCAAAATGTTCGCTATCCAGCTGAGCTGAGACGAGCGCCCCTGCTAGCCCCCTAATTCCGCTAACCCATATCCATTTAATCAAAAAAATGCAAACTTTATCATTAAAATCTATACCAACAACATAAAAATGTAAAGGGTAATAATCAAAATCTAACCTTTTCACCTCTTTCAATCAATTTAACAGCAAACAGTTCACTAGTAGACTTATCTCTAGCTAATTTAGCAATCCCAAAATTACCAG
Source organism: Silene vulgaris (assembly GCA_036897335.1). Lineage (NCBI taxonomy): Eukaryota > Viridiplantae > Streptophyta > Magnoliopsida > Caryophyllales > Caryophyllaceae > Silene > Silene vulgaris. Next base: position 4,543 of record JAYMSF010001512.1, read on the forward strand.
AACCAATATCTTTTACTATCTCATATCGCTCCATTATATTTCTTCCTTTTTTTTAACTTTTTTTTACCAGATTCACCAAAATTTCAGTGATTTGTTAAGTTTTATAGAGCTAGTATTATAGAGAAGAGTGTGTGAAGACAAAAGTTTGAGTAAACGGTGTTGGAGGAAATGATTTGCAGAGAGACAAAGGAGATTACGTGGTGCATTTCCAAGGGTTTATAAAATATTTAAAGGAAAATTTTAATGGTCCTATACAAGTCCACAGTATTAAAAACGGTTACACACCTTAAAATAACAACGGTGAAGGTTATTTTAAGAACAACGGTTGTCATTGGTGTTGGTGAAAAGGAGCCGATTCGGAACCGCTATCTTTTTATTAGGTGTGATTTACTCGGGTTGTATATTGTTAAGTTTGTTTGAAAATTTTAGAATTGATTCAGTTAAAATTTGGCTTGAGATGGTCAAGCTGATTTCTAACTGGGATCACGTCAATCTATGATTGAGATGATTGAGCACATTATAACTCTGCTTGAAAACTCATATGAATTTGTATTATTTTATTGATGTAATTTAATTTTTATCGATAATATTTACTTTAACTTATTATCATTTCATTAATGACTTAGGTCATGTTTTTTTGGACTTAAATTCGCCCTTTTATGTTCAGTTCGGAAAATTTAATCTGATATATGTTCAGTTCAAATCAGCTCATATAAATTTAGAAAAGTTAAGCTTTTATAAGTTTAGTTACGCCTCTGTTCAGCTGGAAATTCCAAAGGCGTTTTCTATTTTAACTTGCTCCCCCGCGTGGGTATTATAAATTCAGTTCAGAAACGTAAGCTAAATTAAAGTTTATTTCTAAACATATCATTTTATAAAGTTAATCTTTTTTGCCCAGATCTGGCGATTTAATTCGGATTCGACCCAGGTAAAATTATAACGGTGATTCTTTCTCATAGCTTTTAACATTGTCGTATTTTCAAGACGATAAAAGTAGATTATCTTAGAGTAACTTTGCTCTAGAGAAAATAAAGGTGAGGATCAAATACTACAAAATACTAATTGACAAAGAGATAAAGGAAGATAACATTGTGATGGAAAATGTCCCAATTGACGACAATAATACAAGAATGCTTTGTATTCGCTAGATTACAAGTATGATGGCTGATTTACTAATGCCCATCACGTTTTTGTATAACAATTGAGTATGATGGCTGATTTCTTTTTCCAAGGATGTTTTTTTTTTGGCATTTATAAGGATGTACATCTCTTAACGATCGTCGATAATTATTAGACCATTTTAAAAATTGATTTTTCATATATGAAAGTTATAAAACAAAGTTCTTACCATCGGGTTAAGATAAGAGAGTCTTTACTGTTCCGACCAATTAACTTTGGGTTTTTTCAAGGTTATGGAATATGAAAGACTTGGATCGTTATATGTGATGATGAATCACCTCTCACGACGCATATGTAGGATAGCACAATTCCCATTTGTGAGGGTCTATATCCGTCACAAACTCTTGTGACGGGTCAAGTATTACCCACATGGTTAGATAAGACAAATCATTTGTGACTCCCTATGCACTTTGATTTTTGTCTTATCCACCCATGTTGGCGATACTTGACCCGTCACAAACTTGTGACGTATAACCCGTCGTAAGAAAGACTTTTTGATAGGATAGTAGCCCCTTAAGAGTAACATTAGTAATTTTATCATATTTTTGCTTTAAGAATTAGGGTGTTTGGTTTAGACATCTTAGGAAAAAATTGACAAAGCCTCTAGTCATTATGCATTTATAAGTAGATTAGGATAAGATTATCTGATGATATAAAATTACTTTTAGTGCTTACTAATATCATGTTATCAATAAATCTCTCTTAACAAATCTCTCTTTTATCAAGCACAACCGTGTACCCCAGGTTAATAGAAGAGATTTATTAAAAAAACTCAAATTACTAGTGCTTAAAGAGATTAACTTTAGTACAATATTACTCATGTTAACAATGTTTACTGTTTTTTCTAGAAACTCATGATAAGAATTATGGTCACCTCATAAGAAAGCTGACAAAATACGAATAAGTGATGTAAAAATGCTCTGAAAATAATCATGAGGCCAAATTGAGTTTGACATGACTCGTGTTGGACTGTTGGTTTAGGCCATGTGTATACCTTGCCTAACTACCGTGAGTGACCACTTCATATACATGCTTGGGGCGAAGTGTTACAACAGCCCACCAATGACAACCTACGATCACATTGAATCAACACCACTCTTTGTTTCCAAGTTCACTTCCCACCTACGGTAATCGTTGCCCAGCCGGTTTCCAACTATTGCTCTTCCCCACCTTCTTCACTCGTAATACCATATCCCCTTCTTAAATAAACCCTTACCTCTCGAAGTATCTTAAAACTTTCAATCACTCGAATATCAATCAACCTCTAACAATTCACCGCCTCACATATCATTGACCATCACCTGCGAACCACCACAACATCCTCATCGAGAGGAACATCCTCCATTCCTCCTTCCTCATCCATCTTCGCAAGATCCTCAAGGTACCATCCACACGAGAAAATAACATAGTTGTTTTATTAAATGTAATTACAATAGTTCAAAATTAACGCTCTATCGACACAATCACTACCACTGAATTAGTAGTGGCTCAATAATAAATGTCTTTTTTATCCGTTACACCATATTAATACTAAGAGTATAAGTTAACATTTTAGCAATAAAATTTTTTATATTTAATAATCGAACTCTCATCGCCGAAGCCATTAAACAACTCTGATATAACCGGATCAAATTTAAGACAGACGTGCATAACCTATACGAAGTATTACAAGAATTGTGTGTTTTTTAAAAATAAGAAAATAAAAAGCCCAAAACCACAATAGACCAAGTGACCAACTTGACAAGGGAAGCTGGCACAGAAATTCAAAAATTAAACGTGGGCCCACACGTTTTCCTAGTCAGGTCCACGTCAGTATGATCCCAAACGGCGTCACTTTAGTCTTTAGTCCATCATAACATCTAGATCTACAATCTAACGGCCAAGATTCACTCTCACATTCTCCTCTCCCAATCCAACGGTCCAAATCCATCCTTTCCTCACCTTACACACACACACGAATTCAACGATTATTCAATTTTACGGCTTGTTGTTACCAATCCCATTATTCCCATGTCATGTGTATTCGCTATTCGGAATTATCCGGTCATTTCTTTACGTTTTTCTGTATCAAGTTGTAAACATTTATTTACGGATTATGCAAGAGTTATTTTCTTTCTTCCAATTGGCATGCCAACTTCAAATGTAAAGAATTAACAAAGACTGGAAAACAGTGAATGATGAACCGCTAGTTCATTGAAACATTAACATTATACACTAGGGCTTATTACTATCACAGACCGATCATACGATAACAAAATGACGAAGCTAATTTCTTCACTCAAATAATTAATTTAGGCTTAATACTCCGTATATTTTAGTTTAGTCACTTTAATCTCGATAATTTCATTATAATTTATTCCAATTCCAATTTATTCCAATTTAAAAAGAACATGACAAATATCCGTTAGATCGTTGCAGAAAATAATCTAACCACGGAAAGAAAATAAACCTCTCAATAAACCGGCCTTTTATAAAACGAAGCCGTGTATAACATCACATTCATATCCTCCTCAAAAATCCCCAAATCTCTTTCAAAATCAAAACTCAAACCCTAGAAGCCAAAATCAAACCTCAAAAACCCTAACAATGGCGAGAGAAGAATCCGTATACATGGCGAAACTCGCAGAACAAGCCGAACGATACGAAGAGATGGTATCATTCATGGAAAAAGTGGTTTCCGCAGCAGCAAGCGAAGAACTAACCATCGAAGAACGCAATCTCCTTTCTGTAGCATACAAGAATGTGATTGGTGCGCGTCGCGCATCCTGGAGAATCATATCATCAATTGAACAGAAAGAGGAGTCTCGTGGTAATGAAGATCATGTCTCTTCGATCCGCGATTATCGATCGCGGATCGAAAAGGAACTTTCGGATATTTGCGAAGGGATTTTAAAGCTTTTGGATGAAAAATTGATTCCTTCTGCTGGTAATGGAGATTCAAAGGTGTTTTTTTTGAAGATGAAGGGTGATTATCATAGGTATTTGGCTGAGTTTAAGACTGGTAGTGATCGTAAGGAGGCTGCTGAGAGTACTCTTACTGCTTATAAGGCTGCTCAGGTATCGTCTTTTCTATAGATCCGATTTCTTTATTTTGTTTGCGTATTTTAATCAAAGCTAAATAAATGATTGAGACGGAGATCTATTTTTTTATAGATCTGCTGGTAATATGAGTTAATGTTGCTTATATCCGATCCCCTTACCCCCTTTATTTGCTGAAGCCCTTAATTTGCTGTTGCCTGTGGGTTTGTATGAGACTCATTCGGTCCGAATTCTTTGTCATGGCTGTGTTTAATTAAAGTTAAACAAATGATTAGGATGCCGATCTGTTTTTTATAGATCTGGCTGGTAATATGAGGTAATGTTGCTTATATCCGATCCCTTTACCCCTTAATTTGTCGGAACCCTTGAGTCAATGGTTTACCTTTTTTATTTTAAGTGAAGTGTATCGTAATCAAAGGTAGACAAAGGATTGGGACGAAGATCTATTGTTTATAGATCTGTTGTTAACATGATGGTTATGTTGCGTATATCAGACCCCCTTACCTCTTATTCTGTAGGAGCCCTTGAGTCACTGAGGTAATGTTGTTGTTGTTTCTGGATTTTAGGTTGTTTTTTTGGTTTAGGTCTGTTGAAATTTAGGTAGATTGTGCTTTTTGTTATTTTGGGGTGTGGAATTTGTTGTATTTTGTGTTTATGGTGTAATTTAAGGATGGTTTGTGGTACATTGGGGGTTTGCTTTGTTTGTTATTCGTGGAGAAAGGTTTAATCTTTGAAGATCTACCTTTGTGTTGTTGGATTCTAGGTTAGTTGGTGGTAAGAGGAGTTTTTTTGGTTGTGATTGTGTCATTTTCGTCTTGGTGGTCTTTGAGGCTGATTTATGTCAAATTAAAGATTTAATTTGCTTGTCTGTCGAGAGTGGTTTGAATTAAATGGATTGATTCCTATGTTTGCAAGTCACAACTAATCACATTTCATAAAATTTTAAGCTTCGTCAACGATCTACACAAATCAAAACAGCAAAAACTCCATCAAATGCAGCAAAATAACTAGATTGCTGACCAAGTTTAAATTTGGAAGAAATGTTAATTGTTTCTTTAGGGTGTATATTGTTCTCTTCTTGAGATATGGCTTGGTTTGCTGTGTTTGGGATGTTGTTTGATTGGCTGGTGCTATGAGGATGTTTCATTTGTTGTGGAAAACGGACTTGAGTGTTTTACATACTTCATATTTCAATTATTTTGTTGTTATGATTGATGCTCTTTGTTGTCTTGTTCTATTGTGATGGTTGACTACTTTGCTTTTTTTAATGTCGTTTTTGAAGCGTTTGATTGTTTAACGGTGATCAAATTTTTTCTTTTTTCCAGGAAATCGCCAACTCTGAACTTGCCCCAACTCACCCTATTAGGCTTGGATTGGCTCTGAACTTCTCTGTGTTTTACTATGAGATTTTGAACTCCCCTGACAGGGCTTGCAACCTTGCTAAGCAGGTAACTTCCATCCCTTACTGCAAGTTTTTAAGTTATTTCACCAGGGAGACAATCGAGTAATGTGGCAGGATATTACTTTTCTTGCCTTACCAGATTGATTTGTTCTGTGCCCTCTGTCTCGGCTCTTGGTTTAATATCTAGAGGAGAGGGGGTGTGGCAAAGTTTCGACCCTTGAACTTAGTTTTAAATACATGCGATTCAATCACTGACCTTAGGGAAGACAAGTGCTAGTTTTCCCACCATAATTTGTCCGAAGTTTAAATGTCAACAAGGGCCAACCCTAAGCTAACTAACAACAGAATCCGCCTCTTCATTCCCTCATATCTTTTGTTACACTCTGTTGTGTGCAGGCATTTGATGAAGCTATTGCTGAGCTAGATACCCTTGGAGAGGAGTCATACAAGGATAGTACTTTGATCATGCAACTTCTCCGTGACAATCTCACTTTGTGGACATCTGACATGCAGGTCGGTGCACCTGCTTGATATCCATCTCATCTCATTCACTAATTTTTTTGTTCTTTTCGTCTAGTCCTTTTTTTGAGGAGAGGTGTTAACTTGTTTATCGTAAAATGTTTCTTCAGGATGATGGTTCTGATGACATCAAAGAGGCAGCGAAGCCTGAGGCCGAATAGTAAGATTGCAAACTGGTTAACGTTGATGTAGGCTTTATCTTCTCCGTAGAGGTTTTTGAAGGAGAATTGGGTGCTTGTTTATGATTTTTTTTAGGTTTTTTCTCATTCTGAACAAGTAAGCTTTATTCGGCCATTGTCAACTTGAAACCAATGTTCTCTATTTATACTCCTTATCTATTTTTATTATGGAATTTCTGTTAGTCTTTCAATTCGTTCCTTCTAACGCTTCATGCGTCAGTTGTGAACGTAGCAACGAAGTTCATACCTCGACTCGGTTTATGCAAGTTCTTGCATCACTGTGGCTGCATATCTGTTAGTCTGTTACCATCAAGTTTTGGGTATTGAATATGAAGTCAATGGCAGCCTGCTGTCCGACTGGGATCCAGGTCAGCTGGGCCCACATACTATAATTATTCGTAAAATATTATTTGGTGGGACCTTGTGATGACCTGGAAGGATATGGTCAAGATCCAAAAGTCTTTGGATAACAATGTTCATATTGTTTTTAGGCCAATGGAAACTCTAGCTTGTTTGCGCAGCCATCAACCGTGATGTGGTTCTGGCAAAATATTCAATTTGAGTATCATAGATTCGCATGAATACGTTTGAATGGTGATGGTTTGATAGGGACCCTTGTTTGGCGACTGAATAGATCGGAATGCAATTTAGATCCTCTCCATTTGCTTCCATTTTCTTTCAACAGCCCGGATTTTATTTCGAGACGTTCTAATAATGCCAGTGATTGATCCCTATGATGAGGTGAATGAGGGATAATAATTTAGAATAGGTATGTGAGTTGAAATGGACATTAAATGGAGACGATCCTAACCCATCGGAATGGAGGAAGTATGCTTTGTACTCGTATACATGTTTCAAAAATTCACATATTTTAAAACGAGTCTCTTTTTCGATCAACCGATATTTTTTTACTTCCTGTCTCCCATGTTTCATGTTTGACCAGTCATCAGTGTAATCCATGCTCTCAAAAGTCATGTATTATTTTATTTTTTTTTTTTTTTTTTGGAATGGGTCCTTTTTTTTCCAACTTTTACTTTTTGGCCTCTTTTTT
>JAYMSF010001513.1:0-11910 GCA_036897335.1 Silene vulgaris
CAATTTCAGTCCAAAAGAACAGGGCCTAATAATAATATGCTATTGAATTTTGAGATTCAAATTAAATGAGAATATAGTGGGAAAGGAAAGAATTATGGGAAATATAAAGTCATTTATTACATAATTAATAGGTATTTTTGGTGTAGCAAAATAATTTTTTTCTCATTAATTTCTTGGGCTTTGGTGTAGCAATTGCTACACCATTCTTCTATGTGGGTCCGCCCCTGCGTGAAGCATTAGTGACGAAGAAGCTAGGTTCCCTTTAAAGAGGGCAGGACCTAGAACCTATCCCTCGAATTTATAAGCAATGTGACCAGGATTACGAATGTCGAACGAGGCTATCAATGAAGAAAAAGTTTTGCTCCTAAAACTAGAGGAGAACGAATTACATTAGAAGTCCAGCAGCCAGGGACGGCTGAGCTCCTAACTCGATGTGCTCGACTGTCTCCCGTAATATGCTCATTTGGGACCTTTTTACTCTAGTTGTTCCAAGAGTTTCCACTAATTGAACCGCGTCTAGTAGGCTCCTTGATCGCCTTGGGATTATTTTGGTCATCTACTCTATATCCAATCTCTTTTTTTTCTTACCATGTTAAGTAAAAGACTTACTCGAAATGAAATAAAGGTCGTTCCATTCGTCTTTAGATCGAATTGGCTTAAAAGTAGGCCTACTAACTACTGGAGTATATGTAAGTTACATCCCATTATCTCGTGCCCATTACCTCGTGTGTTTCGAAGGCCCTATTTCGTATGAAACTTATTTTCGATCAAAGGAAAGGGAACACTGTCAAGAAATCATTTCAATCAAAAGCTTAAGCTGATTGGTGGAGTCCCAATTCAATATCAATATCGATTATATATATATATATTCTACCAGACATTTATTTCATTTTCAATGACGCTTTTGGTCTCATAAATTAGAAAAGACACGCAAGTAAAATTAAATTGGATGTACGTGCAACTTTAAACATTCCGATTTGTTTGTTTATTTTTGTCACAAAACGTGCAAGTTAGCTCTTACTCGTATTATTAGGCTTGAAATTTAAGCAAAACGAACAACACTGGTCCACAATCAATTCTACGGAGTACATCACAAGCTGAAGACGTGCCAAATATCGTCATTTTAACTACAAAATGTGACCATTTTAATGACAAACTATTTAGCTTTAAAAATTATTTACCTCAAAATGGCCGGTTACATTTTCATCTTAAATGAGTCACATTTTACCTCGTCTTCACTTTGTGACGAAATATCCTCGTCTTCAACAAGACTTATTGATTCTAAATAGGCAGGTAAAGACAATTTCCACATCTTCACTTTGTTACGACGGTGGTGGGTCGGGTTATTATAAATGGTATCAGAGCGACCGTGTGGTGAGCCAGTGGTCGGGAGTACCTAGGTCACCCACCTAGCGGGAGAGGATTCTGGCTGGGCTGCGGTCAGCCTCCGGAGGCACAACCGGGACGTTGTGTTCTTTAAGTGGGGAGTTTGTTACACCCCAAGAGCTTGAGTGGAGATTTGTCCCACATCGGGGAAATATGGAGCTTGTGAGAGGACAAAACAGGCCCAAAAGTGAACAGTTTATCGTAGGTGAGATGTGTTATGACGGTGGTGGGTCGGGTTATTATATCTAGAAACCTTCCCACCTAACAATGGAAAATTTAATGTCTCCAGTTATAATGTCAATTTTTTCATTGTGTACCTAATTTCATTATTAAATTAAATACCTCCTTTAAAATTTGTTATCTTCGAACCACAATCCCTAACTCCGTCACTAAGTATAGATATATAAAGTTCAACTAGGACTTGTTTATATTAAATGAGCTAATTTTACTGAGCTCATATCAAATTCATAGAAAACACAAAAGATTTACAATACAACTAAGAGCTAGGACTAAATGAGATCACTTTATCATAAAAATAGAATGTCTCATGAGATAAGACGGTCTTGATCTAGAACTTGTGAAGAGCTTAATGGGCTCCTTAATTTTATTTTTTTGGTACAAGTGGGCTCCTTAATTAAAGACATACTAGTACGAGTACGAATTAATCTTTCAAGATTCAATGATACAAGTCGACCGTTGATTAACATTGGTTTAATAAGATATAATTAGCTCATTTTGGGATCAACTAATCATGAACAATTCTTGTTAATCATATCTCGTAGCTGTAAAGCTTTGAAATCATCACTTTATATTACTTTTCTTAATTTATACGATTCAATGTCGGGCTGAATCGGGTGAAAAAAGCCATTTTTAGGGATACTACGGTTACAAAAAGATTGATCCTCGAAGATTTGATGCGATATTTGTGAATTTTTTTGTCCATGATTTGTTGTCTTTGAGAATCAAAGTAAATTAATCAATCTATAAAGATTAGAAATTAATGATGGTTATCACTAGCAAATCTTTTCTTGGTTTAGCTTAAGCATCTCCTAAGATCGTCAACGATTTTCATCTTTGACCCAGCTCCTTCAAGATACCTCAATTATTCTCTACTTTTTTTACTCCTATAAACCATAATACTATACTAATTTGATGGCCATGTTTGACAAATGGCGGAAGCAGATTTATGAAAGCGGAGAATGTTAATAGAATACGGTTAACAGATTTAATAGCGGACTAGACTATTAAATTAATTAAATTGAATATGCTTTTACAATATGTGCTGATAGAGTGATAGGAGCATATTCAAAAACAGTAGATACCAACCAATATGATCCCAGAATATGTCATTTACGAGACACATAAAATTAGTAGATTGATGGGTCAATCTATTATTTGGCCAAACTCTACTAATTAAACCTAATATGTTATTTACCAAACATAACCATCGTTTATTTATATTTTTATCACAAATTATTGGATAAAACCGTCTTAGGTTAGACATCTACTTATTCATAAAATGAGTAATTTATTTATAATTAAAAACCGTCTCACTCTGTTAGACGATCTTATTATACAATACAATAATACAATCACAAAACGTCACCTAGGCACCTAGTATAGTAAACAAGTGTTCGACATAACAAACCAACCAACACCCAACGTTGATGTATAAACTTGAAACAAACAACAAAATTAAAATTTGAACTGCTAAATGCTACTCCCTCCGTGCTAATCAATAGTTCACACTTTATTCTCCCTCACAGAACAGAGTAATTAGTTGCAATCACTTAATTTGTAAAGTAGGTAGGTGTACGTAATTTGATCATAAATGTGAAACCGACATCATTGCATCACGTCGCACTATGGAGTCATGGACAATGAATATCACAAAATCTACGCAACAATAGTGTTAGGTAAATGTCAAATGAGACGTGCTAAATTTCGCTTCTGTTGTGCCACAATTAGGTGACTGATTTCTTTGTGCTAAATTTCGCTTCTGTTGTGCCACAATTAGGTGACTGATTTCTTTGTTTCGACAAGAACAAATGATCGGACAAAATACCGAATACTACAAGTACATAATTTTACACAAAAGAAAGATTTTTATTCATTATCATAATAATACTTCCATTAACCATTACATTAAAAAAAAACGTCGCTGCAGAGTACAAGCTTGTAACTAAAGACACCGGTAAAACTAGGACTTGGCAAAAAATGGTTAAAAAACAGTCCCCGGTAAAGGGAACTGTAAAAGCCAAAGCCCATGAAGACACCAGCTACCCTAGTTCAAGCTTCCAAAAGCAGCAGACGGGGACGACTCATAACCAACAACACCCGCTATGACCGAATCCATCAAGGCTCGGTCACGGACGACATGGTAAAACTGACAACAGGAAAAACTAGACAAGAGACTATTTTTTTCTTTTTTTTTTTTTTTTTTTGAAGAGATCCAGACACCAGCAAAAGATAGAGGAAGGCCTCACTCTTCCAGCAACTCCGTAGCTATATTATCAGGCATCCATGGCTGTAGAACGCGGCACCCGTTGCAAAAGGGGGTACCGGTATTCTTGAAACAGACTCCTCGTTGTCAAGGAAGTCTGCAAAAAAAGGGGTAAAATTGCCATTTCCTCCTGGAAAAAGAACCGAGTCGCTGGGATGAGTAAGGCCCCATTCTGAACTGATGGACCCAAAAACTAAACGAACCACTACTATTCACGAACGCTTCTAGGTAGATATACTTCGGGGTTGGGTTTAGGCGAGGATGTCACACTTGACTAGTCGGTCCACGAGCATGTCGATGGTGCTACTGGAGATTGAGTTGCAGTTCTGTAGGTTGAGTCCCATAAGAGACTGACCCAACTTATACAAGAACGGCAAGCACTTGTCTGAGACTGATGAGCACCCGGACAACCCGAGGATCTGCAAGCTAAGCTGCTTAGAACGAGCCAAAGAGGTGATACCTAGATCAGTGATGCCGCACTTTGATATATCAAGTTCACTGAGGACAAGGCAGTCATTAGCAATGACCGCCAAGCTGGCATCAGTCACCTTTCCACAACCAGCAAGGTTTAGAACCTCAAGGGTTCCACCATGGGTTTTAGCCAATGAAACTATGACGTCGTCGGTGACGTTAATGCAACCAGACAGATCAACCTTAACAAGACCGTTACCAGCATCACAACTCTCAACAAGAGAGAGAAGTCCTGCATCTGTGATTGCAGGAAGGCCAGCCAAGTTTACGTATTGCAAGTGAGAACATAACTTGGCTAACATGGCCAAAGTCATGTCCCCAAGACCAGGGCAGTTACGAACAGTTACAGATCGAAGTGGGGTGGACAGGTCAGGAAGGGGAAATCCCAAAATCATGTCCTTGAAACCAAAACAGTTTGACATGGCCAAAGCCTTAAATTTGGGAGAACAGTTCAAAAGGAGACCGAAAAATCCGATTTGGGTTATCCTATGGCATTCCTCCAACTGAAGGCTCTCAAGAGACCTTGCAACCTTGGCAAAAGAGATCAATCCATTGTCAGACAAGAAAGCGCACTTCTTGAGAACAAACTGTTTCAAATTTGGACAACCCTTTCCGACAGCTTCAACTGCTAGATCTGTAACTCCACGGCACGATGTGATAGTGATGGACTTGAGGTGGTGAAGCCCCTGAGCATTACCCATAACCCAGAAACCCCTTTCATTAACATTTTGAAGGTTGGCTAACACAAGATCTGTAAGTGCTTTGCCGTAGTGTCCAATGACAGCAAGAGATACATCGGTGATACTCAATCCTTGGAGCTTAAGCTTGTTTAGAACAAAAGTAGCTGAGGACATTAAACTAGCTACACCTTGATCAGCAACAAGTGGACAGTCTTTGACGTTAAGAGACTTCAAATTAGTGCAGAACTGCCCAATGGCTTGTAGACTTTCGTTTCCAACATTTAGACAACCTTCAATGCTAATAGAGTTCAAAGACGGGCAACTCTTGGCAATAGCAACCAACGCCTTGTCAGTGATTGACGGGCAGTTGCAAAGATCAAGTTTCTCAAGACGGGCACACCCAGTGGCTATCTCTAGAAGACCCTCATCCCCAACAGAAGAGATATTCCATAAAGAAAGAGCCTTAAGCGATGGAGAGCATCGAGCAATAGCCTTCAAACCAACATTAGTCACTCCACGAGTAGGGTTAGGGTTACTTCCCCTAATCGTGAGCTTTCCCAAACCACCACGACCACCATTTCCAACAGCAATCGCAGCAAGTCTAACATCAGTTGCCTTCTTTCCCTCCAAGCTCCTAGTAAGGAACCCATCCTCCAAATCCTCATCCATAAGATCCGCTTTCTCCCTGCAAAGTTCTTCCTTAGGGATACTACTCAACAACATAAGCCAGCGCTTCGAAACACCAGCACATGTGCTCCTTTCTTGGTCACCGGGCAACCGCCTAAGGATCTCATACAAGCACTCATCTGGGAGAGAATCAATAGAAACTTGGTTTTTCTGCTCCAAGATCTCATGGCTAAGAACAAAAGGGGCATCGAATCGAGCCTTTTTACGAGGATAGAAAACATCCATTGGGCTCTCACCCAAGGACAAAAAGCTACCGGCTTCCTTAGGGTTTGAGTACATTGATCCCCCATGGTAAAACTCCTCATCACCTGAATATCCAAATTAACCGAAAACTACTTAGCTATGGCTCATAAATAGGGGAAACAAATCCATGATTTCTACATGTCCATATCTATATCTAAATTCACTTGTGGAAATAAATTAATTAAATCAAAATAAAATTGCAACCTATATCACCACCTAAAATTAATCACAAGATTGTAATAAGACCGTCTTACAGTGTGAAACCGTCTTTTCATATCTAAATATGCTCAATATTATCAAAATTAAAGGGAATTACAAAAAACCCAGATGAATTATAGGCCAATATCATCATTAGATCAACAGGGAATACAGAAAATTGAACTAATTAAACAAAATCAACAAACCCAGAAAAAGGAAACATACCAGTGAAATCGAAGATCTGAGACATGATGAAAGGCAAAGAAAAACCTCAAAGAGGCAAAAAAGATGGAAACTTGATGGATAAAAGCACAAACCCAGATCAAAACAGGTCCCAAAAACAAAGATTATGAACAAAAGAGTTGTAATTTCTTGAATAGGCGCAAAATTCATGAAACAAAAGTGGAACAAAGTGGAATAAAACCCTATAAAATAGGGCAAAAAAGGAAATTAAAAAAGTTTAGGGAGAGAACTGAAGAAGAAAGAAAGGAAGAAAGATGAGAAATAAGAAAAATGGAGTGGAAATGAGAGGTTTTTAAGTAATGGGGAGAAGTTAGAGAAGAAAAGGGAAAGTGGGTGTAAAATGAGAATAAAATAAGATATTTAAAAATAATAAAAAAACACAAATGCATGATGAATGTATGAATTTGGGAAGATGTATACAATGAATGTGTAGGGGGAAAGGTGTAGAGCGGAAGTTATGTCAGCATGCAAATTCATTGAATCTATTCGCTTATTATTAGGAATCTTATGCTCACTTTCCTAACTTATCACTCTATCTATGTATCTTCATTCCCCCACTTTACCCACTTGTTGTCTTTTTTGTTATGTGCCTTGTTTTTGGCCTCATAATTTCGGGTCGGTTTCGGGTTTGTTTTGCCCTTTTGAAACGGGCTGAGCTAGGTACAAAGTACATTCATTTTGGGATTTTGTTGGGTTAAATGCTCGATGTATCCTTATTTGAATTGACTGATAAACAACGTATAAAATTGAACTAAACTGGAAGGACTTGACTCAACTGAACTCAAACTGAGCTTATAAACAATATAATATAAAATTAAACTAAACTAAGCTAAACTGAATCGATCTGAAATTATAAGAACTGGAATTAAGTCCAAAAGAACAGGCTAAGCCAAGTTTAAAAAATAAAATATTGCGTGAAATTAGTAAATTGCGGCATAAATAATGTATATGTACTTGATATGTTGGTTGGAATATTCTGATACAATATTGGTCATAATTTGTTATTTTTTAATATGTTGCTACTAGCGGCTTATTGTATCTGATCATTTAATTTATACATGAAAAAATTCTAATTATCCTATAATCTGCTAATTATAAAACGTTTTTTTTTCTTAATATGCTAAGTTAGTTTGATAGTGCAACTTGCTACTGAAATCTGCTAACCGTACTATACTAAGGCTTCGTTTGGCACGACACTTCAGGTAGCTTATTTAACCAAAGTACTTTATTTGACCAAAATTTCAGGTAGCTAATTTTTTTTTTTTTCAAGTGTTTCGCAAATAGCTTATTTGGTCAAATAAGGTACCTGAAATGAAATATTACCTCATGTAGCATTTAAGAAATCGGGTACCTGAAATGACTTATTTTCCATGCATTTTCTACCTCTTTATTCTATAATATTAAATAATTATCATATTCTTTTACGTCATTTTACCAAAATCAGCTACCTTTTCAGCTAGTTTGCCAAACACATTTTAATATATTCAGTTACCTTATCATCTCCTAATTTTCAGCTACCTTATCAGTTACCTTTTACCTTTTCATCTAGTTTGCCAAACACATTTTTATATAATCAGTTACCTTATCATCTTCTAATTTTCAGCTACCTTATCAGTTACTTTTTCAGGTTTCAGTTAGCTTTTAAGTTTTCAGCTATCTTTTCAGTTAGTTTTGCCAAACAGAGCCTCAATTTACACAAATCTCGGATAAAGCAGCCTTTACTAAAAAAAAGCAGTAAATCTCCCAAGAGACCGTCTCTCTCCATTGCCACCGGGGAAGGGTGTAAACGAGTAAAATGTAAATGGGCTTAGGAAGAACAATGTATGACAAACTTTTTGTACAAAATTCGACTCGAAGTTGAACCCGTTTGCTAATTTTTCATCACCAACTCCCATAAGAAATTTGCCATTTTTTTTTTTTTGCTATTTGCCTTTTACATTAATTTCTCCAATTACACGAAATCACTATTTAAGATCCTATGACGATTGTAATGCTTCTCCATGAAAACCTTGGATGCTCCTCTGATTGCTTTGCTCCATGTCTACATCCAAAATAATGCCATCAAAATCAAGTATAGAACTATTAAGTACGGTGGCAGAGCTAGGATTTACGATTAAGGGGGACAAGAATTTCAGCAAGGGCGAACGAGTCATGATATAAGGGAAATTGTAAGTGTATTTTTATAACAAAAATGAATGAGAACCCATATTTATAAAATATAAAACCGAAAAAATGACTCGCATATGTGAAAGGCAATCAATCTAAAATAAAAACGTAAACAAATATCGGAGACATTCAAATAAGAAAAACGTTAAAATAAATCCGGAACAAGAAAATGTGTAAACAAAATGAAAGAAGTACCTTTTCAATAGCACCAAGAACAGATTTGTGCCTAAAACCTCTAGAATGTGACTTTGAAATCCCAAATTTCTTAAGCAAAGTTCCTGACGATGAACGCCGATTATTCATCTGTTGCGGAAGTAATGATTTTCTCTCAATCTTCTTTAATAAACTCCCATTTTGATTAATATTATTACAATTAATATTAATATTCTCCTTTGATGGACTATTTTCCTCCTCTTCAATACTATCACTACTACTAACAATGCCAGCCTTCTTTTTCCTCCCTAATCTCGGCCGCTTCGATGTAGATTTCCGTGGTACCGGACCTTTCCCCTCGGTGTCGGAATCAGAGTCGACTTCAGCGAATTTACGGAGGATTTTATCTGAGGAGGCTTTTGTGACATGTTGAACTTTAGGGGGTGATTGTGGTTGTATTTCCATTGTTTTATTGACTAGTTGATTACAACCTTACTTGAACAGGATCGATTCTATGGAGTCGGGTTTTTGTAAATGTATGAGAGATTGTAGTGTAGTGGGTTTATGAAGAAATTGAAGTAAGAAATGTGAAAAGGGACCGTTTAGAAGAAGAGAAATGGTGGGGGAGAAAGGGTGAAGAGAAATGTAGCCGTTAGGGACAGAGCGCCATGTGAATAATTATGACATTTGGTAATTGGACCGACCATTTAAATATTTAAAGTGTAATATAATGCATGTTTTACGGATCATCGAACATAGCTCCATTGCGCGCCTATCTATTATTGCAAGTACGGATGCAGGTGAATAAAGTGGTCATCTAGCTAGCCAGATTTGGTAGCTTTGTTTTATCGTACTCGAAATGGAAATCGTCAAAATCGTGGTCTCGTTCATTAAACCCGACCTCTCCACCCATAAAAATAAGTGCTAGTGGTCTTAATTCAGTGTTTTCTTAGAACTCATAGAAGCGTATCTAGACCGCTTATCATGGTCTCCAAGTCATTTTTGAGGGATAAGTATACCTATTTTATGCATTTCTAATTTAATAAATTCGTAGAAAATGTTGTCATTTTACGTACATTATCTAACAAATTAAGAATCCCCTCGTATTTCCTTCCCAGTTTATCATCCTTCCCCTTATTCATGCTGCTTTGGCCTTTGGACACCGGCATCACATCGGCCACTCGAGATAAACAGCAACTCCTCGAGTCCTCGTTACACCACTTCCTAGAAGAGGGTTCACCTAATCTCCCCAAGGTGTCATGTGATTCAATGTTCACCGACGAAACCAAAAAACGTGTCCCAAGAAGGGTTTATGGCACAGGTTTTCAGTACCGTAAACAGCATCGTCAATAATCCATGCTCTAAACCTTTTTTTGGGGGGGCGCGTAGGATGTTCTCGGAGTTTTGAATGAGTCCATATTGAAAACAAAATTAAGGTAGCTAGAAAACAATATGGTGGAACATGTGATTAAACATTGGTACTCATCCCCTAGGAGTCAATGTTGTGAGTCAATCTAGGGAACATCAAGGCACAAACGAGGATAACAAGAATACCTCCTACATCGACAAATATTGAATGTCTTGTACCCTTGACAACAAGTCTACACAGTGTGAGATCGTCTTACCCTATAACCACTGTTAATCAAAAGGTACTATAACTATACTACACAAATCTAACTACAATACAATGTACTTCTACTTAGCACCGGTACTAGACGTACAATAGTACAAAACCACCCTGGGGTGGGGGAAGATGGCTGACCCATAGCGCCACTCGCCTCTCAGTCCAAGATAACATACACGATTGAAGTTTACTAACAGAATGTTACAACTTACAAGCACAATAAAATGCGGCTCCTTTTACGCTGTTGCATGCCAAACAGAAGTCGCTTCAGCCTGCACAAATCACAAATGTCAAAAGGCCTGGACCATCCGCTGGTTGATTGCTCATTGATATAGAGCTTTCTCGCTCTGCCAAGCTTTAGAATAGGATTTAAGGCAAAGAATCCACAAATTTATTCTTGTAGATATGAGATGAACAATCACGGATAAGATCAGACCATGCAACAAGAACATTACCCCACTTTTTCAAGGGCTCCTGCAAGCGGGCATTACTAGCTGACCTGAGCATCAAAACTGAGAGCATTGCATTCCAGAGTTCTTAGATTAACCTGCAAAATGCATTGAACTGCTTACTAACGTACATAAATAAACTTTCAGATCAAATAATGCAGATAGCGGATGAGACAAAAAGCTTACCATGACAGCAACACCAGTCTCGCAAAATTTAGGAATTGAAATGATTCGAGTCACTTGCTCTTCGGGCCCTAATTTCATTACAAATAAATTGCCGATCTTATATATTGAAGCAAGGTTATATAAAAGTTACAAGTGGAAAATTTAAAAACAAAGGATACCTTCAATTAAACGATTTTCAAAAGTGGCCTGGTTTCCGACGAAGTAAACGTGGGGGCAGCTCTCAAGTATAAAAGGATCCTTATCCGTAAACGGATAGCAACCTACAAGAATTCAACGTTAAAATTACTAAATGCTCGAGTTTCCAAGGAAAAGTTGCAACGAGCCCATGACAAATGATCACAAAAGTTCAGTGGAAATGTCAGCCTTCCAGAGTTACATGGATTGAATACGATTGATGTAAACGGATTTTTGCTACTTGACGAGGAAGCTTCAAGCCATTGGAAGGGAAAAAAAAATCAGATTTAGTTTTACCAAGGGTATTGGGAGTGGTTGGAGCAAGATGCCTCCATCTCAATGTCCTCTCAATGAATTCGAGACTATCCTTTGCTTCTGAATATTTTGCAAGATCATCAATGTTCTGGCCTGATGTCCCGACAAATCTGGAATGATGCAACCTACAGGTAAGTACTACAGGTACTAACTCCATCTCAACTTTAGTGTTTCAAATTCGATTTTGGTTTGGAGGTCAAATTATTTCAATTTAGGATTAAAATTACCGGTAGCCTATATTGTAAAAACATATTGGTCAAAGATGACAATATTTGACTATCAAAATCAAATGGTAAGAATACAAATTATGGAAGGAGCAATAACATTATATCCAGATTCTAGACGACTAAATGTTAAGAAAAAAAAAAAAAAAAAAAAAAAAAAGAACTTTACTAAAATTATCAAGCTCAAAGGAAAGGGGGTTTTGAAAAA
>JAYMSF010001514.1:0-11907 GCA_036897335.1 Silene vulgaris
GACCCAACCCAACCCAACCCAACCCAGCCTCAACCTAAACCCGACTCGAAACAACTAACCAATCCGAAATGATCCTAGTAGTAAGGCTCTTATTTTAATTTCAGTTCAGTTCAGCTCTATTCAGTTCAGTTCAGCTCTTCTCTTCACGAATTAACTCAAACTTCAGTTCAGTTCAGCTCCAATAAGTTCAGTCCAGTTCAGTTAAGATAGTTTCAGTCCAAAAAAACAGGGTCTAAGTCTTATTTATATCATACGTATGATTCATAGGTTTCAACGACTCCATAATAAATAAATAATTTTGTAAACTATTACTTGTATTTTCTAGTTAAATGAGTACTAATGAAAGTGTTTTTCAACCACTAACTCGTCCCAAAATAACTTAACTCAACCCGACAACTATACATTTGAAAATGATCCGAAACTCCGAAACGAAAAATGTTGTGTGACATACTCAAAATCACCCGACGTAAATTAACCTGACTCAAACCCAACCCAACCCAACCCAGTTTAACTAAACAAACGCTCTCTTAACAAATTCGCTTTATTGTAAAACCGTCTCACAAAAGAAACATCAATCATCATCATATAAACTACACAAGCCCAAACGAAAACTCAATCACAAAGCCCATCGCATTCCCACTACACTCCCAAAACCCTACCTCACTCACCTCACTATATAACCCCGCAAACCTACGCCAAGCCCTAAATCTTCATTTCACCATCGCCGAAACCCTAAATTCCCAAATCAAATCCGCAAAAATGGTGAAATTTCTCAAGCCTGGAAAAGCAGTAATCCTCCTCCAAGGGCGATACGCAGGGAAGAAAGCCGTAATCATCAAGAACTTCGATGACGGAACCGGCGATCGCAAATACGGTCACTGTCTCGTCGCCGGAATTTCCAAGTATCCCAGCAAGGTAATCAAGAAGGATTCCGCAAAGAAACAAGCTAAGAAATCTAGGGTTAAGAGTTTCGTAAAAATGGTTAATTATAATCATATTATGCCAACTCGTTATACTCTTGATGTTGATCTTAAGGAAGTTGTTACTCCTGATGTTCTTGGAAGTCGTGATAAGAAGGTTACTGCTGCTAAGGAGGTGAAAGCCCGGTTCGAGGAGCGGTTTAAGACTGGCAAGAACCGTTGGTTTTTTAGCAAGCTCAGGTTTTAATGGTGGTCCGGTTCGTGGAGCGGTTCGAGTTATGGAGTATGGATTATGTTTTGTTGGTTTTGTTTTTATTAAGTATGGATTCGATACATTCTGAGACGAAGAGGATTATTTTGGGATTTAATTTGTACTGTTTTTTGTTGAACATGTTCTGCGTTCTATGTTATGGAATTAGTAGTTATAATTTGTTGCGGTTTTGTTTACAGTTTTTTGTGATTTGTTTGTGTTTTACTTATTCCGTCTCGGTTATTTGTTTACATGTTAATGTCTTTTGTTGATTGTTGAGCAGTAGTTTAGATAAATAGATTGTTCAATTTTATTACTCCGTATAAGTTATAATCATTTGTTTACAGTTTACGCCTATTCGAAGAGTGGGTAGTTTAATTGATGGGGAGTGAATATTTCGGATGAGGCGATTATCGAGTTGAAGGTTAGGTTGATGGGTTCATTTATTTGATTATCTGTCTCAGTTATAATGATTTGTTTACAGTTTACCTGTAGTCGAAGAGTGGGTAGTTTAATTGATGGGGAGTGAATATTTATTTTGGACGAGGTGATTATTGAGTAAAAGGTTTTATTTTTGGGTTGTTTAATTTGATTATCCGTCTCAGTTAGTCATTTGTGTACTTTTTACGTGTTTTTGAGGGTGGGTAGTTTAGTTGAAGAAGAATGAATGCTCGGTATGGAGGTATTTATTGAGTATAATCATTTGTTTATGGTTTATGCTTGGGGGGTGGGTAGTGTAATTGAAGGGGAATGAATGTATAGGACGGAGTGACTAATTTGATGTTAGTGAGGACTTGGGTATGTTATCTGATTTTGGTAGGGATTTTGGATTTGTTCATGTAAGACTGACTCGGTTAGTCTTAATTATTTGGCAACCTTGTCTTAAAATACTCCTTTTAAGACTGAAAAGATGTGAACAATTGAATGCGAAGGAGGAGAAGTTATAATCATTTGTTTACAGTTTATGTGTTGTTGAAGAGTGGATAGTTTAATTGATTGGGAGTGAATATTTCCGATGAGTTGATTATCGAGGTAAAGGTTAGATTGATGGGTTCGTTTATTTGATTATCCGGCTCAGTTATAGTCATTTGTTTACTTGTTTTTGAGGGTGGGTATATTAGTTGAAGAGTAATGAATGTTTGGTACGAAGGTAATTATTAAGTAGTTGGTTTGATATATGGGGTTTTTTAAATTTATGATGATTCTGTCTTAGTTATAATCATTTGTTTACTGTTAACGTGTGCTCGAGGAGTGGGTTGTGTAATTGAAGGTGAATGAATGTATCGGACAAAGTGAGTAATTTGTTGGGTATGTTCTGCCATTTTGGTAAGGATTTTGAGTGATTTGTTTAGATTTTGGATCTGTTCATGTAAATCTGACTTGGTTTGTCTTAATCATTTGGCAACCTTATATTATAATACTCCTTTCAAGAATGAAAAGATCTAAACATTTGAATGCGGCGGAGGAGGAAGTCTAGGGTAAATAGTAGAAGTATATATTGATGGAAAAGATGATATATGGTTGGTAGTGTCAATCTGCCTTTCGGATGATTTTAACATTTGTTTGGATTATTGTATTTGTGGAAATTTCTGGGAGTGGAGGGTTAGATTATTGGTTGTGAATTGTGATTATATATTGGTGGTAGTGTTAATCTGACCTTGCTATGATTTTTACTATTTTTTTAGGATTGATTAGGTATTTGTAGCGGTTTTTGTGTGTAGATGGCTAGAGAGATTGAGATTAGAGTGTGATCCTTCTGTTGGTTGTTTACTTTTCAACGATTCTTTGTGATGCGTATTTTAATCAAAGTTGGACAAGTGATTTGGATGGATAGATTATCTTATAGCTTGATCCTGTGGTTTAAATGGGTATTAGGTTAACCTTTGTTTGATGGTCACTGACAAACACAATGATGATTTCATGATGGTGGAGTGAGTTAGGAGAAGTGGTTTGTAGGATGGGACATCGCTATGTTCCGTTTTGTGGCATTTGTGAGAGACAGAGAGCTGGTTGAATTACTTTAAATCTTCCTGTCCTAAAGTATCGTTTTTACGGTATGCCAGTGTTGTTTAGCTACATGTTACTGCCAGATCTTATTAAATGTTGCTGTGTGATTATATTTAGCAGAGTTTAGTGGCTGTTGATAGATACTGTCAAGTATAGTACCTATAGGATGTGTATTTAGCAGGGTCTTAGTTGTGCTGCCTGTCGATTGTAGATTCGTAGCTGTCTTAGTATGTAATGTTGTTGCAAATGCTGAGCAGGTTAGTTTGTTTTAACTGTATCACCTTCTTTGTGAATGGGATTAGTATCCAATTTGTTCTACTATCTAGGATTTTCGGTAGTTGATTATCCTTTTGCTTGGCAGTCTGTAGACACATCACTGTACTCTGGATTATATTTCAGCTTGTTCCATGGCTGAAATCGTTATCTGAGTTCCTCTTTGTTAGTCACTGGCGCACACCTACTTACTGGCAAACGCGAGAAGGTGTAGCACACCTTGAATCAGCCTGTGTGTTCATTTCTATTTAGCAAACTATGTTACATCCTTATGCTTGTTTATTCATTGGTGTCGGTCATTCTATCCAGCTTAATGTATACACCGTTAATATGAATAGGGGATTATGTTGCCTACTGTCCCCATCTCCGCAGCCCAATTTTGCAAATGAAATCCCTTTCAAATGCTTTAAGACGAAAAATGCTAGTGCCGCTCTATTTCATTTTGTGGTGAAATGGCCCAATGGTAACTTTAGAGTAGTATCTTTCGTCACTTTCAGGATGTGTTCACTGTTGCAATACTTGCATCATAGACCGGACTTTTTTGATTGATTTTTGTGTGGTCATGGAAATGTCGGTATCCAATATCGTTCATCTTGAATTAGTGAAGTAGGCCGCCCTTTTTTTCAATACAACTGTGATACTCTTAACTGTCGGCAAGGCATGTGTAATTGTCCCTAGTTCTTTCTTCAATCAGTATGCATGCAACTGTTAATTTGTGCAATTGTGCATCACTTGCTTTTCCTGCATCCTGAAAGAGAAATTGCTCAGTTGCTCCCCTGGCGGGTGTTTGTTTGCACGATAATTGAATCCTCGCTCTCTCATTCATCGACTCAAAACTGGCTTCACATAGGAGAAAATACGTTACTATTAATCTGAAATTACTATAGAGCAATTCCTAGTCTTATTTCTCCATTTTCTTTCTGAGTGCAATGCAACTAAATTTTTGTGTAAGATTAGATCTATGAAGTTTTGAGCTTATGTTAAGAATAACAGAATGCTTTGTGAATTATGATTGAGTTAACCAGGACGTTTCTTCTCTAAATTTGTATAGTTATTACTGTTTTAGGGTGGTCGCCTGATTGTTTATTGCCATTGAGTTCATGTAACGGAGTCGGTATGTGTCACGATTTTGCATTGAAATGACGATTTTGTGCAATGCTCATCCAACTCCAAGTGAAGGATGCATTGAAACGATATTCATATGAATGCATTGGTTATATTTTAGTTTGAATGAATATATCAATAAAATGTCATACTACATATACAAATACTCCGTAATGGGTAAATCGAAGAAAATATGATTGACGTATTCCCACATGCATATACTCCTATCATTCTTCCATTCAAATTTGAACGAGATCATTTGTCCGACTTAAGGTGGTAGTAACGTACTTCGTCAACAGTAAACTGGTATTAAAATAAAGAAAGTCACATACAATTATAGTACAAACCCCGGAACACCAGAGTCCACTACTAGAAAACCAAGTAACTGAACTAAAAGTAACTGAAAATGAAGCAGAAACAGTAAGTCGACATTTTTTTGTAGGGAGGATGATACAAGTCTTTGAAACGAAATTGGTCTACCTCCTTTCTTTTAGCTCGCGTAGCCACCATAGCCTTTGTGGTGTACCTACAAAGAGAACGAGGAAAATCGACTGAAATGGAAGATCGTTTCTTCAAATGAACACTAGTGTTTGTGACACGACCTCTAGAGTTCAAGTCCTAACAACGCAACAATGTTAGAATACGTAGGAAAACTTACCATATTATATACCGTTTACGAATGCATAAAAACCAAAACAAATACTCCGTATCTAATTAAGATTGTTCTTCCAAGTCCATTGTCCATTGATAGACCTACACAAAATAACCCAATTCGAATGACCCAACTCGAATGACACGACTCGTATTCGACCAACAGTCAAACAAATGACTCGAATTTGTATCACAACCTGAATTGACCTAATCTTATTCGAGCCGACCTAAATGTTTATCGTCGCTGAGACTTAATTCTTAAATAACTTGATACCAGCACTCGAAGATGGCTACCTTTCATAACGACCCCGCCCAGTCCGATCCACCCGAATTCATGCGAACCCAAACTAGACCGATCCCATTGACTTATTAACCAAGTCTGCCACTAAATTAAACACTCTACTTGTTCAGTTGTTCTTAATCTGAATTACAAAATTACCATTTTACCCTATAGATCCACCAACACCTTCTTCTTCCTTCAGCTCAAGTTTTCCCCCAAATGCACAAATCAATTTAACATTTCGACGAAATTAGGGTTTATAAAAATCACTAAACCATGCGTGTATCATCATCAATAGATCAATCTGCGACAATGTCAGGCGCCGGATTCCGCGATGCCGAATCGATTTTCCGATCCAAACCCGTTTCTGAGATCCGAATCGTCGAAGTTCAAACTCGCAAACAAATCGATGATAAAAAAGAGGAGTTACGTCAGTTAATCGGTAATCGTTATCGTGATTTAATTGATTCTGCTGATTCAATTTTGGTTATGAAATCATCTTGTGAATCAATTTCGTTAAATATTTCGTCGATTTATGACGATTTGTTTTCGCTATGTGATTCGAGTAAGAATGCTGATTTTTTGCCTAATTATAACCCTAATCGTGTTAGAATTTACGGCATTGCGAGTAGAGTTAAGTATTTAG
This sequence comes from Silene vulgaris, assembly GCA_036897335.1. NCBI lineage: Eukaryota > Viridiplantae > Streptophyta > Magnoliopsida > Caryophyllales > Caryophyllaceae > Silene > Silene vulgaris. The sequence goes on from JAYMSF010001514.1 coordinate 6,132, forward strand.
TCGATACGCCGGAGAATATTTGGGGCTGTTTGGATGAATTCATGTTTTTGGAAGCTTCTGCTAGGTATATTAGGGCGAAATTGGTTTACGACGGTTTGAATTTGGGGGGAGATGATGTCGGTAAGTCGATTTTGAGGAAGAATTTCCCGTTATTGAATCATCAGTGGCAGATTGTGGAGAGTTTTAAAGGGCAGATTTCGCAGCGGAGTAGGGAGAAGTTGATGGTGGTGGAGAATCGGGCCGGGTATGATGTGCTGAAGGTGGAGATTGGGGCGTTTGCGGATGCATTGGCTGGGGTGGCGATTATTGATGAGCTTGATCCTAGGTTGGCGTTTGAGTTGTTCTTGGAGTCGAGGAAGGGGTGGATTTTACAGAGGTTGAATGGGTTTTATGGGGGGAATGAGGATGTGGTTAGTGTGCTTTGTGAGGTGAGTAAGATTATTCAGGTTACGATTGCTCAAGTTGGGGAGATGTTCTTGCAAGTGTTGAGTGATATGCCGTTGTTTTATAAAGTGATTTTGGGATCTCCTCCTGCTTCACAGTTATTTGGGGGGATACCTAATCCTGAAGAGGAGGTGAGGTTGTGGAATGAGTTTAGGGAAACGTTGGAGTCCGTCATGGTGTTGCTTGATCGGGAGTTGGTCGCTAGGAGTTGCTCTAGCTGGCTTAGGGAATGTGGGAGAGAGATTGTGAAGAAGGTTGATGGAAAGTGTTTGATTGATGCGATTGCTAGTGGGGCTGATCTAGCCTCTGCCGAGAAGCGTTTGCGAGAAACTATGGACAGTAAGGATGTGTTGGAAGGCAGCTTAGATTGGCTGAAGAGTGTATTTGGTTCTGATATTGAGTTGCCTTGGAGTAGAACTCGGGAACTTGTCTTAGAAGAAAATGTGGACCTTTGGGATGAAATCTTCGAGGATGCTTTTGTATCCCGGATGAAAGTGATTATAGACTCAGGATTCGATGATTTAACCAGGACTGTGAATGTGCCTGAGTCAATACATTCAGTTGGCGAGAACTTTAGTGATCAGTTTGACTTTAAAGCATATTTGCTCAGATCATCTGCTGCTGGTGGGGTTTGGTTTACTGACCCTAATGTCAAGAAAGCTGGTTTTGTCCCTAGCGTCAAGACCTTGCCTGAAGAATTCGATTTTGGCAGCTGCCTTAGTGCATATTTCGGGCCAGAAGCGAGTCGAATTAGAGATGCAGTAGACAACTGCAGCCACAGTGTACTGGAGGACTTACTATCATTCTTAGAATCTCCAAAAGCATCTTTGAGATTGAAGAATTTGGCGCCATATTTGCAAAATAAGTGCTATGAAAGCACAACGATTATTTTGACTGATTTGAAGAATGAACTTGAGAAACTACGTGCTTCCCTTGGAAATGTTGTTAAGGAGACTGAGTTTCAGTCTCCAGCTGCAATCATAGAGAAATCCCTTTTTATTGGACGGTTGCTTTTTGCCTTCCGGAATCACTCAAAGCATGTACCAGTGGTGCTTGGTTCACCACGATTTTGGGTAAATGAGACTCTGGTTTCAGGTTCTGAGAAGTCAAGGGATTTAATGTTTTCTTTGAATTCTACTACACTTAAAAGCCAAGGGAAACAAACTTTTGGTAACTCTAAACGACAGTCACTGGTTGCTAACGCTTTGTTTGGAGCAAGTGACACTCCTAGCCCAAAACTTGATGAAGTTATTAGCAGTATGAAAGACCTAGGCATTGCTGCTCATGGCCTTTGGATCTCATGGGTATCTGATGAGCTTGCAAATATCCTCTCGGAGAATCTCAAATTGGATGATGGATTATCAGCTACAAAACCCTTGCGCGTAAGTCATATCTGCTGAGCTTTATCGCATAACTTTCAGTTGTATTGGTTTTATCTGTTTGTCTCATTATTACTTTGGTTTGTATCTTTGAGTTGATGTTGGGCTATCTTTACTTTCTGATAATTATTAGAAGTTAAAAGTTGGACTTCTTTTGATTTTGGACAGGGGTGGGAGGAAATTGTAGTTACGCAAGACCCATCAAGCGGAACTGATTCAGAGATGAAAATATTGCTTCCTTCCTTGCCATCTCTATATATTTCTTCATTTTTATTCAGAGCATGTGAAGAAGTTCATCGAGTTGGAGGTCATGTGCTTGATAAGGTTATTCTGCAGTCATTTGCCAAGCGATTGCTAGAAAAGGTATGTGTACATTTGAGCACATAAAATTATGCAACATATGAGCCCTTGTCATTGCTGGAGTTTTTTCTCCTGTATGTTTTATTTCAAGTGCTTTGGTTTTGGATTATTTTTTAATGACGGAATGGCTTTAATGGCCAGCAATTCGAATAATTACCACTCACCTTTGTGTTTGAGATGTGCTGTCAATTTTCCTGGACATTAAGTGATGCTGATTCCAGACATGCGCAACAATCTTCTTGTCCTAAAGAAAATTGTAAATTTGTAATACCATCATTATGAATGTAATAGCTGAGGTTTTACATTTAACTTGAACCTATCATACTACTCATAAGTCGTGGTCTTAATGTAAAACATGGAGAACTTGTTAACCTTAGTGAACATCTTACTTGATTTTTTTTTGGTTTAAACATCACATCTTGTCGGTGGCTGAATGGCTTCACTATAAATTTTGGGCTTGCATCTGATCCATTGTTTTTTCTTTCTGTATTCAGTAACTTACTAGTTTGCATGTGACCATGTAGGTTGTCGACATCTATAGTGAACTTCTTACGAATGGAGCAGAAATGTCAGAGAAAGGAGTACAGCAAGTTCTGTTAGACTTGAGATTTACTTCAGATATTCTTTCCGGATGCGATTCCAGTATGGATGAGGGCTTGTCAAAAAGTCCATCTACAAAATACACTTTTAGGAGAAAGCCAGAGAAGAGCAGATCTAAGTCAGTTATCAGAGAACGCATTGATGATCTCGTAAATCGTTTTTCACAGAAGTTGGATCCCATAGATTGGCAAACGTAAGTGTCCTTATTATTGTGTTTGCAACTCTCTGTTACTGAAGTAGTGTTTTAGATTATGCTTGCGAGTTTGTGGTATGTCATGTGATTTTCTGTATAATTGTGTAGGTTTGAACCATACCTTTGGGAGAACGAGAGACAGTCCTATTTGAGACATGCTGTCCTTTTCGGGTTCTTTGTTCAACTAAATCGCTTGTACACAGATACTGCTCAGAAACTGCCTACTAGTGGCGAGTCAAATATAATGAGATGCTCCACTGTACCTCGTTTCAAATACCTACCCATCAGGTTTGTCTGTTGCTTGATTAGAACATTAGTAATATGTCAATGTCATCACTATCAGTAGCCTGATTATTTGAACTTTCTCTACACTGTGCTGGTTGGCTTACAAGTTTCTTATTATACAATTTCATACAGTGCTCCTGCCTTATCATCAAGGCCTGCTACTAAGGCACCACTTCGGACTACTTCTGATGATGTATCGGCAAGAAGTTCGTTGAAAGCTTATGCAAATGGGGAGTTTTCGCAGAAGACTGATTTTGACGAAAGCTCAAGCTTTGGAGCTCCATTTCTGAAGTCGTTCATGCAGGTTTGTGACAATAAAAGTTTTTGCACGAACATTTTAAGTTTATAAAAGATATATTATCCCGTGTGGATCTAGTGGTGATTATCTGGCTGTACATCGACTCAAGTATAATCAACTTTTATGTTACTTGTGGGCTAATGAGAAGATTAGCTGTTTTATGACCCTTGAAGCAATACTTGCTTTTGATTCTTGCAGTTCAAAGTGTAACGAGTATAAGATTCACGGTGCTCATCTTACCATTTTTTTCACTCCATAAATGATACCACTACCAAGTGCTTTACCCATTCCCGCCTTTAACATCTTGATCTGGTTTTACTTGCCGTTGGAATCATATAACAGTAGAATTTTAAACATGCCTTAACCGGGTTGCCAGCAAATAACGCAGTCTGAGAACTACTTGTTTCTAATGTTAGGCACAATATCCCTACACTGTTATTAACTATTTATGCATATTTATCAAATTTTTGATGGCCTTCTCCCTTAAGGGTTTGCATGGATTTAGGGTCATTGTTACGGTGGTGGACAAGGGTTTGCGTGGATTTAGGGCAATTGGCAATAGTTTCCCCTACCACCCCTCCTCCCTTCCCGTACCACCATCACTTCCATTCTTTTTCTCCTTTTTTGACCTAGAAGTTGGATGATTTTTCCAGCTCACATTAACCTCCCATATGACGATTCATATTAGCTGTCCCCAAACCATTTTCTGTCTATAGTCTATACCTTTGTTGTTGTATCTGCTCTTGCTGTTATGATAATCTCTTTGTTGCATACTCCTCTTTTTCCAGGTTGGTAGTAGATTTGGAGAGGGAACATTCAAACTGGGTTCTATTTTAACTGACGCGGGGTTCAAGGACAAAGCGTCTGCCATGTCATCATTCGGTGATATCTTACCCGTACAAGCTGCAGGCCTGCTCTCATCATTTACTGCTACCAGATCAGACTCTTAAAACATAATACAAATATAGATGCTTCATTTCCTCGCCAAAGGCAGGTTCTCTGCTAAAGACAGTTGCATGAAGGCTTTTTTTTGTTTCGGCCAAGTGGTTTGCATGCCGACTGAGCGATATTTTCTCACGATGTACCGCAGTTACAGAAAATGATTTAAATTGCACAAATGCTTATCGTTGAAGAAAGCGAATGTCAAAATTGATAGTGGTTGACTGGTTGATCACCAAAGTCTTACAGGGACATCAAACTTCGATGTATTATAGATTCCTTCAAACCAGCTCGACAATGCATCTCTATTCTCTATACAAGGTTTGTTTCCCTCGGCCCTGTATATGGCTTGCACTCTGCCGTGTTCCGATGGCGGTTTCTGATGGACCTGTAATTTTTTATTTTTTTAATAATTGTCAGTTTAAGTCAGCAGAAACGATTCTTGTAACAGATGAATTTTTGTCTAGGCATGTTTATATATCAAGATAGAAATATATAGTTTGTTAAAATGTGATGTGTTGTAAACAGCTGCTTTACCATGGCGGGAACATTTTTGAATTATGGTCGAGACATCTTTGTATATTTTATGCTCGTGATGTTCTGTTTTCAATCTTTATAGTGGTTACCAATTTTTTTGTTAATCATCCAAAGACTCGTACAGTCGTACTTGTTTTTTTTTTTTCTACCGATTACACTTGATCAATCGAAATAAGATGGGTTATGTGATCATGGTTTGTGAAAATAATAAAGATCGCACTGCTAACATCGACTAATGGTTATTAAGCTTATTCATATAGTTTTCGAACAACTGTGAAGCTTTTGACATAATGTTGGAAATTTGTGAAGATGATAAACTAAAGGAATTAGTTCAATATTATTGCCGATCGATTTTTGTCTTTTAACTGACTCATGAGACAGAGTAAGAAGAGCAACCTAAAAGTATAGCACTTATGTTTAAGTTTATAATTAATCAATACGTATGTCATCATTTTTCATTATTACGTTGCTAAGATATAACAACTCGTCATGTGTCATGACTCATAAACGATTTATTTATATCAATAAACGAGTTTATAAATTAATAATTTTTTTTTTTTGTGTGTTGTAAATTGTTTTGATAACTAGGAAATAGAAATAGACTCAAATTTTGTGAAAAGGTATATGTATAATATTTATATAGTTATCACCCGAGGGATCTAAACAACAAGGACTCCGTGGCCCAATGGATAAGGCGCTGGTCTACGAAACCAGAGATTCTGGGTTCGATCCCCAGCGGAG
>JAYMSF010001515.1:0-11901 GCA_036897335.1 Silene vulgaris
GAAAATATATTTTCATAAAAAGTTATTCAAATGTAAAACAACCTGATAGCCAGAAATCATAGGCATATATAATTTGAAGTTAAGTATGAAAATTGAAAACCATACAATAATGAAGAAAATATTTTGGTTTACCAAAGAAGCCATGCACAGGGGTAAATTTATTGCTGACGGAATTCATGAGTAATATTCCTCCTAACTTTATCGATTTTACTAGTCGACATGACGACATCTACAAGAAATTATCAAATCAATGGGCAAAGAACATGGCATGTTTGAGTTTAGCTAATGACAGGGGCGGATTTACAGGGGGTGATGGGGGTGAACTCTCACCCCCATTAATCTGGAAAATAAAGGATATGTATCTATTTGAGTGATATTATCACATATAAACTTAGTGGTTCAATGGTAAAAACACTCTCCTACCATGAAGGAAGCCCAAGTTCGACTCCTAGTAACTGCTTATTGTTACTTCCTTTTTTAATAGCTGGATTTTGGCTTATTTTTACTTACTTTTACTAGCTGTAACTTGTAACGGCTGGACTTTTGCATACCAATGGCTTATTGTTACTTTTATTAGTTGCTGAAAATGGGGTGTATTTGAGTGTGCATGTTTTCTTGGTGTAATAGAGCTGGATTAGGGGTTAGTTATATGGCAGTAACGATGCCAAGTTCTCAGACCATCTCGGAAGTTATGTTCATTCTATCATTGTGCGTGCATTTTTTGGTTTTTGGTTTGGTCGAGTAGTGTGAGGTGTAGCTGTACGATGGACCTGGATCTCGATAGCGTGAATAAGAGGGACGTAATCACCCCCATTCTATAAATCCTTGATTCGCCACTGGCTAATGATGTTTACATGAACTTAAAATTCCCTGAGAAGTCGGGCACGTATCCTACATCAAGATCCGATATTGGATAGAGAAACCTCATCCATAAACATACTCACAAAGCTAACAACTTAGACAAACTAACATGCTTAATTATTTGTCCCCACTTATTGTTAGGCCGCTAAATTTATCGTCACAAATTCTCGTTTAAAACGGTATTATCGAGCTGTCTTAAACTTAAAACAGGGTAAATATTGATATGTTGACTTTTCCCTATGCATCCTTATATATACATAATTGGTATGTATTTGACTCGTCTTAAGGGAGACTTAATTAGGCCATGCTCTTTCTAACTTAATTTCTGCTTATTTTAGTTTAGTTCAACTCATTTCAGTTTATTAGTTCAGTTAAGCTCTTCTCTTAACAAATTAACTCTTACTCCAATCCATTTAGTTCAGTTCAACTTCTAAGCTTCGATCTGTTCGGTTCAGTTCAGCTCAGTCCAACTTCTATCCGAAAAGAAGAGAACCTGTCCGATCTGTCCGATCTGTCATAGGTCACAATGTTTTTTTTTTGTTTGCACGAGTATATATAAACACGTTAATGCTCAAAAATGCATGCTTTACTTTCCTCTTCAAAATACTTTAGTCTAACGAGTAATAGATTTGGGTATAAAATGAAGAACTTGAAAGGGCTTCCTATTGATTGTGTGCAAACCATACTTTCCCATACCTCGGCCCGGGATGTTTGCCGGGCAGCGGCAGCATGCTCGGAGCTCCGATTGACGGGCGGTTCCAACGTCGTGTGGGAGAGCTTCTTGCCTCATGACTACCAAGACATCATCTCAAGGGCTTCTCCAACATTGTTATCAAAGTTTGAGTCTAAGAAAGAATTGTTCCTTTTTCTATGCAATAACCCTCTTCTCATTGATGGTGGTACCAAGGTATCAACTTCTTCCTTTTAACATTCATATTAAACTAAGGCATAACGAATTCTTGATATAGTCCATCCATTCCCGGTCATTTATTTACCTATTTTATGTGTCATCTTCACACATTGAGAAAATAGACGCCAAGCTATAAAGGAATCTTGGGTAACAAATTTTCTTTTTGTAGTTAACATTTTTGTTAAGGTCATGTTTAGAAATTTTCGACTAGTAAAAATCGATAATTTTAACTATTTTCCTGGGATTAGGATAGCAGCGACTAGCGAGTGTTACCTCTCCCTAATATATAACTCTCTCCAATTGCGAGACTTAAGCCTTGTTCTTTTGGACTGAAACTGTCTGAACTAAACTGAACTGAACTTATTGGAGCTGAACTGAACTGAAGTAAGAGTTAATTTGTAAAGAGAAGAGCTGAACTGAACTGAACTGAACTGAATAAGCTGAACTGAACTGAATCGAGCTGAACTGAATTGAAATGGACTGAAATTAAGTCCAAAAGAATAGAGCCTTACTGTTAGAATATATTATATATTATATTATATGCTGCGTATGAGTTTAGATTTTATAGACGGTGAGTCGGTGACAATCACATGCAATAAGTATAAATGAAGAATAAAACCTAGTACGAGTATATCTATATCTATGTAGAAAATTGGCTTGCCACAATTCCCACACGTTCAATATTGAAATATACTTTCTCAATTCCACTCATGAATCAAAATGACAAACAAATAACCCGAATACATAAAAGTATAAAATTATAACCTTTATAATCGTAGTATTTATCACTCTTTTTAGCTTGACAATTGACATGCAAAACAACAATAATCACTCGTATATCATAAAAACATGTGCGTGATAAGCTCATAAAGGCATAAGATAAGTATGAACCATTCATTATCTCTGTCTGTCCCGGTTATTTGTTTACCTATTTTATTTTGGGTGTGTTGTTTATTAATTGTGTAGCTTTCTATTTTGGGAATGCTTTTGGGCTAATCTTCCATATTTAATTTGCTCTACTTATCATCAAATAATTGGTTATCTCCTATTTTCTTGATCTTCATGTCAAACCAAAGATAAACAAATAACTTGGATGAGTGAAATAGTTAAATTTTTGGGAAATGATAAATACAACCCTTAGGGCTGTATTTAAGGAGTTATAAGAGGAAATAAATCCTTAATATTTGTATTAATAGCATTGAATAGTGTGTAATTTAATTCTTAATTTCAAAGTAAATACGGAGTACCACATATAGAAGGTATTAAATGCTTAAAGACAACCCTAACATTACCCTAAATTTTTATCTTAATACTTAGTGAAAAGTAATATAATTTTTTAAAGATTTTATTCATATGTTATACTTTTAATCAAAGACAAATTATTGTGCATGCAGATGTTTGTTTTAAACATAAACTCTGGACACAAATCGTACGTATTGTCGGCAAGAGAACTATCAATCGCATGGTCCACTGATCCGCTCTATTGGTCTTGGAAATATGACCCTCAATCAAGGTTTCTCGACATAGCTAGTCTTACGAATATATCCGTCTTATAGCTAAAACAGGTCAAGTGTTATAGTACTCCCTCCGTCTTAGTGAGTAGTTTATATTTACTTTATTTTCCTTCACAAAATAAAGCAAACGTAAACTATTCACCGTAACAGAGGGAGTGACATTATTCTGCTCGATTAATTGTCATAAATTTTGTCATTCGACATCAAACAATTATCCCGTATTCCAGTCGAACTAATACGAATTTTTATAATTGTAGGTTCGATGAAGTAGCCGAGCTAAGAACAACATCATGGCTAGAAATCCATGGCAAATTCAACACAAAATTCCTATCACCAAACACAACATACGGAGCCTATCTCATATTCAACATATCTCAACGTGCCTATGGGCTTGACAAAAAGCCCATGCAAACATTGGTCCAAGTAGACAACGGCCCAATAAGCACCAATACCGTTTACTTCAACCAAGATAATAATGGTAATAAACAATGCATGAAATGGACATTAAATTACAATAATTGTACAAAGAGTGCAAGAAATGATGGGTGGATGGAGATTGAGTTAGGGATGTTCTATAGTGGTGATTGTTGTGATGAGAATGAGGAGGTGAAGATGAGTATGATGGAGATTGAAGGGTGTCATTTAAAGGCCGGTCTTGTTATTGAAGGTATCGAAATTAGACCTCTCAATTAGATTGAGGTATTGTGAGAACAGGTCTTTGTCCATGTTAGTGTAATGTACTGCTCTTGTGTCTTATTTTGAGACTAAAAAGAAATAGACATACTCACCTATTATTAAAATAATATTATAAATAGAAAGGCTTCTATATTTTGTTTGGGTGTAAATAGTGTAAAATGAGTTATATCGCAGGTAAAAAGTTAGGCTTTTGTAGTTCGTTTGAAGTTATTTGTCACAATGGGTTCATGTAAGATTAGACTCTTTTTTTGTGAGGTTTAGGGCCATAGCCGCTACTCTTTTTTTGAAAGTAGCGGTTTTGCCATAAAGTTAAGTTTTAAATATGACAAGAGTATTACAGTATTTTGGGAAAAAATTAAAACATAACAAAGCCGCTACTTAAAATAGCGAGTTAGCGGCCTTTGCTTAAAGTCACATTTACCGGGATTGAAACATATATAAGTATGCGACTTTTTTTAAAGCATTGAATTCAATTTGGTCCAGTGGGCATGCCTAACTAGGAAAGATGTTCCATGCTCTAATTGGCCTAGGTTTAAAACTTTTATATCACCGATAACACCCATCATAATCTCATTAACTAAACTAGTTCGCCTATGCAAAATAATTCTGCATACAATAAAAATTTGTGATATAAACTAGTGCAAAATCACGACTATACAACGCAACATGTCAAAAAAGTCTTATGATCAACTTATAGATCTACTTGAAATGTTGAGTTAATTTTATAACCTAAATTAGTCCGACGTAAAAAGCATGACACAAAGTTAAAACGATATCCCATAAAGTGTCCTAATTCCAAAAATTCAACTCTGAATCCGAATGACTCATTAAAGCAAAAACCTAGAAGAAGTATAATTTTTCTTTTTTGGTGACGAGGGAACCCGCAACCGCTACTTTCGGTGCTCACCGGGTAAACCATCAGGTATACGTGATAGCCTGCAAATCACGAATACCAGGTAAATCACCTGAGAGTGACAAACTCGAAATATATTAGGCATGCCTCAGACCATAAATCTCCACAAAATCGCTTTTGGTGGGGGACTTTTTAAAAAAAAAAACTCAAACAAACTGATCTACGATCAAATATAACAAAAACACACAAATAACTCAATCTAAAGTAACTTAACCCGACCCTAATTCGGAGACAAGGTCCATAAAAGGACACCAAGTGAAAGTAAACAGGACCAGCTTGAGAGACACGCAGGACGCAGCAGCCTAGTGCTTTAAACATACAACTCTTGTCGACGACAAATCGTGTTTCTCTGAAATCACCAATCACTCCCCTAAATACTTTCCTGCTCACTACAATGTTCAAAAAGTATGTCTCTTTCTCTCTATGCATCATTATTTTATCAATTTACATCTCTTGCCCTTTCAGTATTCATTGCTTGATTGATTTGTGATTGTTATTCTCTCCGTCCCAATCATTTGTTTACTTTTTCATATTCGGTGTGATGGGTAAGGTAAATAAATGATGGGGACGAGGCGGTATTTGGTTATGCCCTTGACTTCTTTCGATTTGTCTGTCTTGCCTGTTACACTGATTAGATTTTGATTGCCATTGTGCCAAAGTTGGGAGTATGTATCTATGATGCCCAAATTCTAATACTTTTTTTTGGTGGGTTTGGGGAGTTATGTTCCGAGTTCAAGAGGGTTTAAGAGATGTGAATTTGTGTTGAGAAAGTTGCGAGCTTTTAATGTTTTGATGTAGAAAACTTGAGCATTTTTTTTTGAGCTATCTAAGCTCATCCTTAGGGTTTGGATTTTGGAAAGATGATCTAGGGTCAGGTGTATAAAAGGGCATCTTAGTTCTTAGTGTAAGTCTTGGATCAAATAAGCTTAGGAGGCGATTTTGCGATAGATGGATGGATGGTCTGGATGGATGTTTGGAGAATTGGAGCAGTTTGAGACTCTTGGAGAATCGAAAATTGCTTAGAATTTGATTACCATTGTGCCCTTGTTCTTAATTGTTGGAAGCATGTATCAATGATGCCCAAATTCTAATAATTTTTTGTGGGTTTCGGGAGTTACATTCCGAGTTCCAGAGGGTTTGAGAGATGTGAATTTGTGTTGAAAAAGTTGCGAGCTTTTAATGTTTTAATGTAGAAAACTTGGAGCTTTATTTGTATGGCAATCTAAGCTTAGGGTCTTGGAGTTTGGAAAGATGGTCTTGGGTGTCAGGTATATAAAAGGGTATCTTAGTTCTTAATGTAAGTGTTGGATCAAATAAGCGTGTGAGGCGATTTGCGATTGATGGATGGATGTTTGGGGCAGTTTGAGACTTTAGGTGATTTTGTGAGTTCAGTAAACTGTGCCAAGTATCTTGTCTTACTGGTTGTAGCTATTGTGTGCGCTGGTTGGAAGCAGTTTTCAGTGTTTAGATATTTTGGAAGTATCTTCATTCAGTTAGTCTGGTATACCCTTTTAGGTTTGAGAATGCTCTGGCTGAAATTGTTATCAGTGTTTTAGATTTTGAGAAAGTTGCGAGCTTTACTGTTTTAAGGTGGAAAACTTGAGCTTTTTTGGCAATCTAAGCTTATCTTTAGGGTTTTGGATTTTGGAAAGATGATCTAGGGTCGGCTATATAAAAGGGTATCTTAGTTCTTGATATATGTCTTGGATGAAATTTGTGTACGAAGGGATTTGCGATGGATGGATGTTTGGAGCAGTTTGAGAGTTTAGGTAGTTTTGTGAGTTCATTGAGACTATGCTAAGTATCTTGTCTTTGTAGTTGTAGCTATCGTGTGTGTATAGAAGTGCTGGTGTTGAAAGCAGTGTTCAGTGTTTTGGATTTGGATTATCTTCATTCAGCTAACCTGGTATACTTGAGAATGTTCTGGCTGAATATTCTGTATTCACTATGGTTCTCTAAAGTAAGTCTAAACCCCTTCAATTAATAGGTCTCCCGTTTAATAGATAGCGATTGAGCTAAGATTAATTTCAAGCAATGTGAAGTCTATATTGCCTTCTTCCATGTTGAAGTGCAGTCGTGATGAACTATTTGTTTGTTAATATGGCCATATAAGTAGACATAGATACGTAGAGGTCGACTATGATCCTTAGAATGCAAAAGTAGGCCTTGGAGACTCCACCTATACCGAGGTAAAGAGTGAAATTAGATGTGTAGGTTATCTCTGTGGTAAAAGCATAAAAAGAGACTATACCGATTGCCGGGTGATCCATAGTGAAAATTGCATCCAGTGTTGCATTGGTCGACTTGTTCACAATACAAAAATTGCAGACGATTAGTGAACCGTTTTGATTTGTTTAACCACATTCGAACGCCAAAGAATAGGAAGTATTTAGCTCGAATTTGCCATTCTCTTCACTTTGGGAAAAGCTGATGTGAGGAGCAGAGGACCCAGTCTACCTCTACAGTTTATCATTCCAGCATCTAGATCTTTGCAGTTTCTACAATCAAAGGTAAACAAATGATGGGAACAGAGGCAATATTTTGTTATGCCCTTGACTTCTTTCGATTTGTTTGTCTTGCTTGTTACACTATGCTTAAATTTTGATTACCATTGTGCCCTTGTTTTTAAATGTTGGAAGTATGTATCAATGATGCCCAAATTCTAATCATGTTTTTTGTTCATTTTTTTTTTTTTTGTGGGTTTGGGGAGTTATGTTCCAAGTTCAAAAGGGTTTTGAGTGATGCGAGTTTTTGTTGAGAAAGTTGCGAGCTTTTAATGTTTTAATGTAGAAAATTTGAGTTTTTATTTTGACAATTTAAGCTTATTATCCTTGGGGTTTTAGAATTTGGAAAGATGATCTAGGTTCAGGTATATGAAAGGCTATCTTAGTTCTCAATGTGAGTATTGGATCAAATAAGCGTACAAGGTGATTTACGATGGATGGATGTTTGGAGCAGTTTCAGACTTTTGGGTAGTTTTGTGAGTTCATTGAGACTGTGCCAATTATCTGGTCTTACTGGTTGTAGCTATAGCGTGTATATAAGCGCTGCTGTTGGATGCGATTTATAGTGTTGTGGGTTTTGACGAAGTATCTCCATTTAGATAATCTGGTGTAGCATTTAGGTTTGAGAATAAGCTTGATCAAATACTCCTATTTCATCTTCATTTTCTCTTCCAATCAATAGATAGGTCTCATATTTAATAGATTGCAGTTGAGCTATTTATTGGCTTCTTGCCATCTTCCATGTTGAACTACAATCCTGACGAGCTATTCTATTTCTTAATGGGCATACAAGTAGACATGGACCCCATAGAGCTAGACTACTATCCTTAAAAGTTAAAACGCAAAAGCATGCCCCGGAGAATCCACCTATAGTGAGATGAAGGGAAAGGTAGGATCTAGGATCAGGAAAATAAGAGGATACTTAGTTCTTGATGAAAGTCTTGGATCCAAAAAGCATACGAGGCGATTTTCGATGGATGGATGTTATGGGCAGTTTGAGACTTTGGGTAGTTTTGTGTGTTAATTCAGACTGTGCCAACTGCCCTGTATTTTGTCTTACTCGTTGTAGATATTGCGTGTGTATAGAAGCGCCAGTTTGGGAGCAGTTTTCAGTATTTTGGATTTTGAGGAATTATTTTCATTCAGCTAATCTGGGTATATCATTTAGGTTTGAGAATACCCTGGCTGAAAATCCTGTTTTCACTATGGTTCTTTCTTCCATTCAATTAATAGGTCTCCGATTTAATCGATAACAATTGAGTGAAGGTTAATTTAAAGCATTAAGAGGTTTTTATTGGCTTCTTGCCTTTGTCCACGCTGAAGTGCAATCCTGATGAGCTATTGTATTTCTTAATGGACATATAAATAGACATATATTCATAGAGGTGGACTATGATCCTTAGAATGCAAAAACAGGCCTTGGAGAATCCACCTATAGAAATAAAGAGTGAAATAGGATGTATGGTCACCCATCTCTCTGGTAAAAACACAAAGAGACTATACCGGGTGATCCTTGGTGAAAATTACATCCAAAGATGCTTCGGCTGACTTCTTCTTCACAATACAAGAGTTGCAGATGATTAGTGAGCCATTTTGCTCTATTTAGTCACATTCCAACGCCAAAGAATAGGAAGTATTTTGCTCGATTCTGTCATTCTCTTCACTTGGGGAAAGTATGATGCTAGGAGCAGAGGACTCAATCTACCTTTGCTGTTTATCATTCCAGCATCTAGATCCTTGCAGTTTCCATAATCTCTCAAATTGATAACGACTTGCGATTTACCTTTACGCCCATCAGGTTCACTTATGAAGATGTATCTTCCCATAATCAAGTCAAAGCATCTGTGCAAAGGAGAATCCGGCAAAGCATAGCTGAAGAGGTTACTTTTGTTTATGGATTACTTTTAGTATAGCTTTTTATATATTTGAATAACACACATTGATATTCCTGTTGTGCGTGTGACAGTACCCGGGACTTGAGCCTGTGTTGGAGGATCTGTTGCCAAAGAAGGTCCCTCTTATAGTCGTCAAATGGTTGTGATCTCAATCATTCGTTTTCTTTCCTTACTATTCTAGCTTAGTAATATTTTTCCTATTTTAAATTTTACATTTTCTAATGTTGATTTTCATGCTTTGTCTACTCTGCAGTCAAAATCATCTGAATCTTGTTGTCGTAAACAATGTACCCTTATTCTTCAATATTCGGGATGGACCTTATATGCCGACTCTGCGGCTTCTTCATCAATGTAAGTTGGATTTTAGAAAATAATGCTCCGTGTTGTTTGCTGTGGTATCAAGTTTTTAATCTTGGCTGGTGCTGTGTGCCCCTTCTCTCTATATGGATTTTATAGTGTGTGATTCTACATTTCTACCTGAACCACTGAATGATACCTGATTGATCATAATATTCTCAATCTCCTCTTTCACAGACCCTAATATAATGAAGAAATTTCAAGTCGATAGAGGTGCCATTAAATTTGTCTTTTCTGGCGCCAATATCATGTGTCCTGGGCTTACTTCTCCTGGCGGCGTCCTGGATGAAGAAGTTGACGCAGAAAGGCCTGTGGTATGTATCCTTCAGTCGCAGCCTAGTGCTCGACTGCTCGTGCAGTCGTGCTATTACCTTTTTTGTTTTTTCGTTTATACTTTGTTACTTGACCGTGCCTTACATGCACATTATGGCATTAGAGAACTAAGGCTCTTTATTTTTCCTGACATCTATGCGAAGTTGTTTTTCTTAGTCTTTTCTTTGTCATATCAAAACTAATTTGTGTAACTGACTTCTCTCAGGCCATCATGGCTGAAGGTAAAGAACATGCCCTTGCCATTGGCTTCACCAAAATGTCAGCAAAAAATATGTAAGTTCCAGTGACCAGTACTAATCTCTGCTTATATTACAATGATCTCGGAAATGGATTTTAGGCTAACGAACAAGTTAATTCTCACAGATTAGCTATCAGAATAATAAAACTGCATGTGACATATCTGATGATGTTTTTAGGAGGACTCATATTTAATGGGTTGGTCTTACTAATGAGACCTTCGTATTGAACAATTGTGTCTACCATCCCAGTAAATATATCGCATTCGTGTAATCCACTGTGCACTTTTGGTATTTAAATGCAGAAAAGCTATCAACAAAGGTATTGGTGTGGACACTTTGCATTATCTAAATGACGGTCTCTGGAAGGTACACTCATTCTCTCTGTGTTGCTCCGTACTATGTTGCCTCCAACGCTTCAATTTGTTCGCGTGTCCGACACGACACAACACTGACACTTCTTTTTAGACAAAAGATTGAAAACTTCACGGAAAATAACTGTATCTGCCACTCGGCCACCGTGTCCAGTCAGAGTAACATATGTTTGCTATGTATCCTAGTCTCATCTCTCCCTTTCTCTTTTTGCGTTTCAAAACTTATTCAACTTTATAGTATGTAGTTTAACATATTGTCTTGTTAACCTAATCTCTCCCCTTGTATACTCAAATATTTGCAATTGAGTGTCATTGGTGACAACCTACGGTTATTCCCGATAATTGAACCTTGCATGAACTTGAAATGAACTCTGAAGTCTAAAATGTCTTGTATTTGACAAATTATTGAATGATCTTCTAATTTGCAAAACTAGAAAAGGCTTATCCTTCTTGTCTTTAGAGATAATTACGTTATTCGTTAGCCTTAAAGTGACGGAGTCCGCATTTATAATTATAAATAGTCATCTTGGGTCAACTGGCATCATCTAGGAACTGGTCATTCTCAAGGTCTAAAGGTTTCTGAATTCTGACTGGGTCAAATCGAGTCCTAGAAATTTTGGTCTAGTTACGGTATGAGTCGTGTCTGTTAGTGTTTCAAGCCATATTTAGGCTGCTCAGTTTGTGTAGAGTTCGGATTTGGGCTCGGTTAGCTTTCTCAAGTCTAGAAGAGACGAGGGATAGAAGTGCATAACAGTGAAGAAAAAACTGATAAATCATCTTGTTTGTGTTTGCAGATGGAGCGCTTAGAATGATCAACTCACAAATTTTCGTGTTTTACATTGATTTGGACACCCAAGCTTTTCTCCGTGTGTTTCCGTCGCGCTTTATAAGAATACAGTTTTAATACTCGTGTTATGCTTGTAATTTACCGACTCTGTATCATAGCAATTTGATGTGCTAAATGATCTTTGACCCCTGGCACCATAGTGATTTGTTTTTTTCCCTTTCTCCGAAATTTAGCTGCGAAGAGTTCTATAATCTTGTAGCACTAGAAGCTAACGAGTCTTGAATCACGTGTTCCTAACCCGACATGGACTCAGGTCAGGTCGCCCAACTAGAATCACCTGGGGCAGGCGTATATTTGGAGATTTGGTAGTAGTACGGTATAAGTACTGCGATTATGTCACAAATTCTACCGTCCTCCCGGAGGACGGTACTCCTCAAACACAAACACAAACACAATTTATCAAAGTGGAATATTATAATGACTTGTGTGTGAGGAGTACCGTCCTCCGGGAGGACGGAAGA
>JAYMSF010001516.1:0-11895 GCA_036897335.1 Silene vulgaris
GAGATTTAAAAAACCGGATATCCGATACGGTTTCCAAAACCGTATCGGATATCCGGTTTTGCTCACCCCTACTTGAAAGTCCCAAAGATTAAAGCAAAATACAATGAATCCTTGAATGTTATCTTTCATTTCAAAATAAATTTACGATTTGGTTGTATGTACGCAAGTTAACTGCATTTTTGTAAGAAATCGTCAAAAGACTCAAAACTCAACATACACGTATTCAAGACAAAACTCGATATACATAAACCGTGCAACCAAACAGCCAAAAATTCTGATACATCCTAATTTCATCACGAACATGAATAATACATATTTCATAATCGATTCATTTACAAAATAATCGACATTTTCCCGTTGGCTTTCCTGATGTACTGTGTCCCATATAAGAATTCAGTATAACTAGCTTCCACAATGCAAGTCAAAAGCAATTAAAGAGGCTCCATATTTCTTCCTTTTCCATTTTTTTTTTCTTGAGCAAAGTTTTGTTTGCATTGCATTGCTTAGTTGTAATGTCGAACAAGCATACGATATTACGGAGTAATATGATTTTGTTTCTCATCCACATTGGTTCACAACCACATATACTGTATGCCATATTATCCCTGCAAGCTAAGGAGTCACATGTTGGTTTTTAACAAAATGACAATTCTGCTTTCGGATTCTATCCAACGTAGTAATCGCGGTCCTAGAAAATGCAATTTCAGAAATCTAACGGAGTGACAAGTCCGATAGGATAAAAATTATACCCCCTCCGCTTCCCAGTCATTTCTTTACCTATTCCATTTTTTTGTGTCTTATTGTCCACTTGTGGAAGACAATAATCGTCTCCAGTCTCCTTAGTTTTTGTTCCAAAATCAATGGTAAACAAATGACCGGAACAGAGTGAGTAACAATCTTCGAATTTATTGGTCATATGGCTCCGTTAATCATCTTCTCCCTAGGCATTTCATGTACTGAGTTACTCGGTACTCCATAGTCTATATTACATGAGGTTATGCTTTAGTTTATTACTCTCTCCGTCTCAATAATTTGTTTTCCTTGGATTAAAATACCCCTCATAAAGAATAAAATAGGCAAACAAATAATTCGGACAAAGAGAGTATCATACATTACTCTATTAGTGTAGTTTAGTAGAGCAACTCGACAATCACTGAAATTTTTAACCACCAAATAACTTGGCTCAAGGCATGACCTTAAACTGTTGCCTCAAAGTGTCAGACCGTCTTACCCTATACTCGCTCACTGTGAAATACAGTAATTTTCTGAAAGTCAATATCTATAGGTCCATCCGTCCATGTCCAATTGATCCGTCGATGATTTTGTTAACTTGTAGTATATTATTGGTCTTGAACAGCCAGCCTTGTTCCCTTCCCTTACAATTTTGGACACTATAAGTGTCAGGCTATCCTCCAGACAATACAATTCCCTACTCCAAATGCTTGTTAACAGGCACATTTCCTAGCAATACTCTGCGAAAAGTTCGCAAAACCCAAAACATTGTAGTTTACAATGAAACTACTAGTTCTAATTCTGTTTTTTCTATATGAATGTTCTTCAGTAGCTCATGCTGAACTGAATGTGTCCAGCACCGAATTGAGAGTAGTCGAAAACGAGTACCTCAACTGGGTTACACACATTGGGTCAAGGTATCACAGTCACAGGCATTCCTGGAAAGATCAGAAACAGACAAAGAGCAAGTTAAAGCCTTGTAAAAAAATCAAAGTGAGCAAAGACCCTAAGAAATCGTCTAAAAAAGGTCATTTTTTAACTGTTCAAGACGCTATCAATTCACTACCAGTAAATAACTGCTGCCGAGTGGTCATTTACATTGGTCGCGGCACATACAGGTTAGTCAGCTATATTTTTTGAAGAATTTTCATGTTTTGACTTTTTAGTTTAAAAGTTTAGTCCAATTGTCGTGCTTTAAAGTTATTGACTCGCGAAATGGAGCCAAAGTGAAGTGTGCCGAAATACAACTGCTGATGAAACTGATGCATATTGTTTAGGGAGAAAGTGGTTATACCTGCAACAATGGCTTACATTAAACTAAAAGGAGCAGGTGCAGATGATACTGTGATAGAGTGGGACGACACTGCGGACAGGTCAGTGCAAGGTGGACAGCCATTAGGGACTTATGCCTCTGCCACTTTCGCTGTCAATTCTCCCTACTTCATTGCCAAGAATATCACTTTTAAGGTCTGTTATTTTATTTTATTTTATCTCGCTGCATCGTCATTTTACCACCCATTGACGCTGTATCACTTTCATTTTGCCTGATTTGGTGAGCAGAATTCAGCACCATTACCACCATCAGGAGCACTAGGAAAGCAAGCAGTGGCCCTTAGAATATCAGCAGACAAAGCGGCATTCATAGGCTGCAAATTCATAGGGTCACAAGACACTCTCTATGACCACTCTGGGAGGCATTACTTCAAGGACTCATATATCGAAGGCTCAGTCGACTTCGTGTTTGGTAACGGCCTCTCTCTATATGACGGCTGTCATTTACATGCTGTCGCCAACACCTATGGCGCACTCACTGCCCAGAAGAGGGGTAGTTTCCTTGAAGAGACCGGGTTCTCGTTTGTTGGTTGCAAGATTACCGGGTCAGGTGCGCTTTACCTTGGTCGAGCTTGGGGTTCCTTCTCAAGGGTTGTGTTTGCTTATACTTATATGGACAAGATTATCGCTCCAGGAGGATGGTATGACTGGGGTGACAAGAGCAGAGATATGTACGTTTCCTCACTTTTTCGCTTTATAAACTGAGAGATGATAGATAGTAGAAAAACATTAGAATATGCTGTAGCTTAATCGACAATGGTTGGCTATCTGACAGTAAATGGCTACTTGCTTACCCTGCAGGACTGTATTTTACGGACAGTACAAGTGTTCGGGACCAGGAGCTGACTATGGAAAGAGGGTATCGTGGTCGAGGGAGCTAACCAAGGAAGAAGCTCAGCCATTCATGTCCCTCGATTTTATCGACGGTAATAATTGGCTCAAGCATAAGAAATCTGATTAGATGTGAGATTAGGCACCACTGTACGTCTGTACTCAAGTTACTCTGATTAATTATTGTTTTAGTGCATTTGTTTCTCATCTACCCGTAATAAGCAAGGGCTACGGTTCAGGTTTATATATCTCAGAGCTGGCAAATAGCCATCAGGGTTGGGTTTCCTCGTTCGGGTCTTCAAGCAGGTTTGCCATGGATAGGATTAGTGCAGGTTCAGGTCTTAATCCAGGATATCACCTGGAAAGTACTCTCCCTATCAAAATAAAAAAATTATGGTCGGTCCTCGAGAGATGTTTACACAGTCGATTTGGTCAACTTAGGTTGCATATGCATAACTTTTGTCAAATCTAACTCAAATGATCGTCTCCACATCGATTCCAGACTACGCATTTTCGATTCTGGGTAAACCTAACAAACTACTCTTCAAACATAACTTTTGTCAAATCTAACTCAAATAATTGTTTACGCGAATCCAAGCAAGCCCTGAGTAGTGATTTATGACAACTTGAGACAAATGAAAGAAAACCAAATCAGCGCTTCCAAGAACGAAGAATAATCACTGATAGTAATTGTGGAATACATGTCCCCATCAGAATTTTGGATTAATTCTGAGATGCATACACAGCCGATAAAACAAATTAATCAACTAATTAACTAAATATATGCCCAATTAATCATTTCAGAGGCTATATACATGAGCGTGCCAGGCTTTGAACACAAATTGGTTAGAACATGTGGGAAAAGAAAAGAGTAATTGTGAATCCACTATACATCATATCATCATATTAACAATACATTTACGATTCACCAGTTCCGCCGTTGCTGTAGACCCCCATTGTGTTACTGCAAAATTCGCATTTTCCAAGTCAAATTCAACAACAATTGGGAACGCAACTCTGATTTATTTTTCATTTAGGCATTAACAAATTTGAATTGCATTTTGCCTAATATCGAAATTCTAACGCCTCAACTGTCACTTTCCAAGTTTCCAGAGTACAATATTATACTGAATGATAAGAAGACGAGTACTTCTAGGATGAGACTTCTCCTATAAAACCACTAACTAGTGTCATGTCATCCTTACTATCTTCGCCCCTAGAATTGGAAAACTGCAGCTTATGTCTAGCACTTTCTGATCCAAAGAAGATCACAATAACATTTACATTAATTAATTGTTTTAAATTAGAAACAAACGTAATGCACCTAAAAATAGCTTGAACATGAAATGACCAATCCAAACTTGAAAATAAGATAAAATGTATGATCATAAGAAGGCCTGAAAATGAACCAAACCGAATCTGGCCCAAGATGTGACCTAATGAAGACCCAACCTAACGATGGCCAAACCTTCAGGGCCATTTGAGAAGATACCCCAAAACTTAGGATTTTTTGGAAGATGATTAAGTGTTAAATTTCCCCAACTTTTGCCCTTACAATCTTGGAACAGCTTCTATTACATACATCCCCATTTATGGTCGTAAACTCGTAATGGTCTTCCGTTTGATTTTGGTGGTAATGTTGACTTTGACAAAAAAAAAAATCACAAAGTACAGTTACACCTTTTTTAAAAATGATTATGCGAAAATAGTTATTCTAATAGATCAAAAATGACATTTTTTCCAAATATGACAGTTTTTACACTGTAACTCTGTATATTTTGGAGAAACTAATGAATATTGCCATCGGCTGATCACCAAAATCAAATGGGACCAAATTATCGGAAGCAAAGGCACCGAATCAAAATTCTGAAAGTGAGCCAAAGGAAGACACGGTAAACTCAAAAGAGTCAAAACCATAGTACAAAATGTGACAGCCATGTTCACCATCAATCTAACCACTAAAGCAGGAGATCTAAATGACTATTATGAACAAACGAAGAATTGTGGAAGAGAAGGTGCCAGAAAAAGACTGATGATTTGAGAAGTAGGGAAAAGTAGGGGGGAGGGAGCACATTCAATAAACTAAATAGGAGCAAAGCAAACATACTTTAATGGGACTGACCATATGGTATGGATTCACTCCAGGCGACGGAATCAATTTACCGGTTCACGACTGAAACAGAGTTACAGTGGCAATATACCCATTCTTCATAACCTGAACATAAGAGTTGAAGGAACTAGTAAGCATCATAGGAATAAGCAAACACCACCAAATTTATAATTTGAAGACACAGTAACCAACCTCGAAGGCAACATTCTGATAACCATACACAAAAGTGGATCCAAATGGGTTATTCGTAGAACCCTGAGTTTGTATAGCTGCGCGGCCACAATCCCCGAGGATGTCCTATAGGTGACAAAACTCATAATTCAGAGCTTATAAAGTTGTACGAGAGCTCAAACTATTCAACAACAAGAGGAAGAGTGTGCATCAAAAAAACTACTAATGATAACATCCAACAATAGAGTAAACCTCAGCAAATTGATTATTCTACACTAAAGAGCAGACACTAGAGAAAAAGCATAAGAGAAACAATGGCACCCCAAATAGTAACAAAAAGAAGAAAAAACATGCTCTTCCAAAACCAGGCATTTCGCATTTGTCTATTTGAATAAGATGTGATCACTCCAATTAGCTATTCAACTGTACACATTACCTTCACCTGTTCCCATTTGCTACTTGGAGTGATGCAGTTTTTCCCACTGCTTGCGTCCGGAAAGGATCCCTCAACTGCATACACCACAACAATGCAACATAGGCCATATTAAATTAATTTATTTTTTAAAACACACTTGAAAAAAATATATAGCAAGTTCAGTACTTACAGTCAGAAGAGTGAATGACAAAATTGCACTTTATGTAGGAGTTAAAATCAGGATGCCCAGGATAATTTGTATGCAAAACAAACTTCTTTACCTTGTGAGTCTGAAATATGAAAACATATCCAAGAAGCGTAAGCCAATTATATTATAAAATAACATAAGAGCAAATATGAGGTTGGCTTTTGTGAATACACACCTGCCCATCAAATAATATATCCAACCCTCGAGTGAAGTAATTATAGAAGTAATCTCCACAAAGGGTAGTTCGAGGACGTGGATCAGAGGCTGAGTGTATCACCATTTGGTCAACCTGTAAAAGCATCATGTGCACTAAGTTCAAATCATTTGGAGATCACAAACAAAGAGAAATTTAAAGCTCTAACTTGCTTGTAATAGATCACATGAAGCAAAAAAGGAAACAAATTAGAAATAAATTGTTCCATCTTAGAGGCTTATTCTTCTAACATAGTAATAGTGATTTTTTATCTTCAAGTCTCTTGGATGGTAAATTGGTAAGTGAATCTTTCTCTCTCATATGAAACACCATTCTAGACAAGAATCGGAGACCATCTTAATTAGGACTCCGTAATAAAACATATTCCAAAGACCAGATAGCACGAGCTGATTAATACCTGCTTCTGATGTATCCCACATGGACGACCTAATTCGGTCCAAACATCCTGCAAAACACCACAAGAATAAACAATGTGAACACATGTAGATATTCAGACAACACCACACACACAGGGACAGGATTAGATATAGCTCCACATAATCCAGTTTGATAAAATATTTTTCCAAATTTATTACTCCCTCCATTCAAATCCAAACACCACATTTGCTTGTTGAAGGTCAAAGTTTCCAAAAGCTAACCGTATATTGTTGAAAAAAATAACAAAAATTAATATATGACTATGTATTTACATTTGTTATCTAAAAAATCTTTCAACAAAATAATATTTCAATTAAAAAAAGTTAACATATTGGTTGAGAAAATCATGGTCAAACTAGCGTCTTGAAGACTGCGTAAAAGCAACTGTGGTATTTGGATTTGAATGGAGGAAGTAAGTTTCTATTAAGGCATTTTGATCAAATTTGCTACCAAAATACATTTATGGTGAAAATGATTTTCCGGACAATTGGCTACAAAAACACTCGTCAAGAACATCACTATCACCAAAGAAGTCCTCATGCTAAAGGATTTAGATAGCAAAATGGACAAAAAAATTTACTTCTTTCTCACCAAAATCTGTGTTTTGGTACCAATTTTGATCAAAATACATAAAAAGGCAGTAATTTTGAAAACTATTTCAAACGGCAGTAAATTTGAAAATTGTCTAATGAACGGTAGTAAATTTTAATTTTTCTAAAAAATCTTAAAGGGTAAAAGTAGAGACCATTAAAGGTACACATACTAAATAAAATAACATGGAGAAATGAGTACTTTGAAGGCTAATAAAATAGCAATGTGCACTTCATTGAAAAGAGATCATAGGACTAGAGATACTCCAACAATGGCCCTCCAGGTAGCTAGTTAAGAAAAAGACTAAATAGTCCAAACAAAGGGTTGTGCGACAACATAAAACTAACGTGTAAACAGGGTGTAGGTGGGGCAAGGAAAACAAAAAAGGGTGAGGAAGAAAGAGCAGACCTGTGGCGAGGCACCGAAGGGTATATGCTGCCCGCCAATTGAAAACCATAATTCTTCTCCCAACTGATACAAACATTAGACAGGATCAGTTGGAGACTAACAGCTCATGCGAAGCTAAATTCAAACTCAAGGTGTCAGTCAGCTTCTCAAAATGACGGTAAGATGTGGTCTGAAAAGTATTCGCTGTGTGGTCGAATGTCCAATGCCAAAATAACAGGTGGCACCAAAAAACCATTGCTAAGAAAATACGGAGTATACACATAAGATAAAGTCAGAAACTAACCTTAACATGAACCTGTTCCATGTATAGGCTGCCAGCAGGTGGAGGAGGAACAGAAGCCTTGTCCATTAAGGGTCCAACACCTACCTTCTTACCCAAAGAGCTATCATATATGCACACACGACAGGTAACAGGAGTTGTACCATCCGGAAACTCCAAAGGCAATGCAGCTGAAAAAAGGCAGTGAAATTTTAAAGACAGCTATAGTGGAAAAACCACTTAGATATTCAATGATAGCCATACAGGAAGGTATACTACCTTCACCGTCATTACAGCAGTCTATATACTGGGTGGGAATAGGAAAAGCAAACGATAGTCCCTGAATGTTCCACCACAAAGCAAATATGAAAGATATATCAAGGAATATTCTCTGGGAAAAATACTAAATCAGAAAAATATTAAGAGTTTGGGGAGCAAGAGACATCATAGCCAGAAACCTACCGGATAAAACAGATAATAAACACTCCTATCTTTGTCGTAAGTTCCTGGATAAGTAGGACCAAAAAGCTGATATACAGCTATAAAAGTAGCAAGAGTGGTTGGACCCCTGAAGTAGAGAAGAATGTCAGTTGAAGAAATATTTGCCTGTCGGTGTGTCAGTAATGAAACCTGCTACAACTCACCCAATCAAAGATGTGGCATATCGCATCTGAAGCCTTTTGATATCATAAACTTCAATAAGGCGTAGCTTCTGTGAACAAAACATAGAGGTTCGAGTGAGCAACATACACTTAGGTAATACTCTGAAAAATTTATGTCAGCAATTATATAAAATTAAGCCAGCATAAGTACGTAACATAGATAAACAGATGTTCAATAGATCTATGATAAACTAATAAAAATCAACCTGGGACCAGGGATCAAACCGCAGATGAAACCCATGATCAGGAAAGCTAATCACAATGTCAAGCTTTAAGGGTTCCTGCAATTACAATGAACTCGATGAGATCAGGATTACATATTCCACATAAAATATAATTCGCCATATGATAACTCACTACAGATAAAAATTACCACAATCATTCATTTTTTAAAGCTCCACGCTAAGTCTCCATGGCTATTAATCTATTACATTTTACGTTCTTGATTTAATATGACTACTTTTAGAAACTAAACCAACTCTCCATTTCCTACGAAGCATGCCTCCCAAAAATCAACCATCAACCCCCACAAGTCCACAACTAACCTGCCACTGCCGCCAGACTGCTGATCATTCAGAATCAACACCCTACCACCACAAACTTGTCGTCCACCACTGAATCAACTGTTGATGGTGTATGTGGTGGAAAATGGACATATGGTGGGTGCAGTCATTGAACTAGAGTTGGAACTAATGGTGAAGCGCAATGGTGGGTGGGGGTCAATGATCTTCCTACTTTCCATTTTAGGTTGTCAATCAATAAATAAAATCGATTCTTTCCTATTTTACGCGTTACAAGTGGTCAATGATCATTATAGTTTCCGACCTCAATTCAGCAGTAACAACAATTGATTTCGAATGCGAAAAATCAAATAACGTGTGGATACAATTACTAAAGATTAATTATAACCACAATTTCGCAGTTGAATGATCACCAAATAAAACCTCAAAAATAGAAACTAAAATAACTAAAATTAGCAGACATAAAATCGGAACAAACCTCGTCGAAATACTTGACATGAACAACATCATATATATTCGGTTGCTGCTCAATTTGCGCAAACGCTTCGCAAATCGGCATTCCTGAATTACAATCAAAGCAACAATCACATCAAGAATCAAATTAATCAACAAACCCTAGAAAATCAATCAAGAACAATTAGTCAAATTAAAATACCAATGGTGAAAGGACCGATGCCGAGACCAGGTCGAAGATCGAGTACAATAGCTCCCATGGCGGTGCCTTCGCAACGACGACGACCTCTTTGTTGTTGTTGTTGCAACATTTTCTTGTTATGATTTAAGTATTATTTTATTCGAGTTTTGAGGATAGGATAAGGAGAGAAATGAGGGATTTTATTCGTTTCTGTTGTTGGAGGTGAGGAAATTTGATGATGTTGATAATGGTGAATTGGTGATCGATGGTTAATTATTTTGTTTGTTATACAAATGTTTACGCCATTGTTTGTCTGTCGCCCTTTTTTAACATTTTTTTATTTTTTAAAAATGTGATGATAGTTCGGTTTTCGCACCCAAAAATTTATGGTTGCGAATATGGAATACTAGGTGGAAAGCTGCCCATTTTTGGCATCTAACTATCAATTTTTTTTCATTTTTGCAAAGATCAATTCAAAGTCGTCATGTAAAATGAACACGTTTTTAATTAAATAGTATTAGTAATTAGTAATAATACACACAATAAATGTGTTGTTCTTTCCGGGTTAATTCATGCGCTTTTATAGTTCTATTTATACAACAGTCTTAACTTGAACTCTTGAAGTATGTCACATATTAACGTCGTAGTGTTTCGGAAACTATCTAATGCATCACTTGATTGTATCTATGCTCTAACACACGGTAACTGGTAAGTATGCATCAGCCGAGTCCCTACTTTACTCGGTCGAATAAACCGTTCCAGACTCGGCTTGTAAAGCTAACATAAGTCACTCAATCAAGTATAAGGGTCACCCGATCTAGTCACCACCACTCGCCCAAGTCCCTCTCTTTACTCACTCGAGTCGAGATAAATCCCGCGCAATCCCATATTTGATATACCGCAACTCTCAATTAATCCTATTTCACATGAATTAATCGCACTAAATCTTCTTGGGGTGATTAGAGAGATGAGGGAGAGTGTAAAGATGCTTAGAACTGACTCAGGGTTTGTAAAAAAGGTTTGGAAGAATGATTAAGGCATATTAATACAACCACTGGACCGAGTGTGCCCTACACGATCGAGCGCCCTACGGCTGATCAACCGAGTAACCAACCATAAAAATACGGAGTATTAGAGGGATCGTCCACTTATCCTTTATTAGCGGTATCGGAATCCTAACCTCGATTATCAACGGTCGACACACACATGTTCATTTGAGAGGATTGAAGGAAACAGTTTGTATTTGAATTCAAACAATGAGAAATAACAAAGCTTTGTGGTAGGAAGTGGATTGGTTGACTAGCGATCTAACACCTCGTATAGAGGGAAATTTCGATAATACAATCCTGTAGCAGAAACCATGAGACCATGTTTCCTTTGAGCGAACATGGCAGAGACCATGAGATTTCTCTAATAAAGTCGGGTAAGCTTTCACATACTTCATAATAGAAGTCACATGTTTCAAACTCTTTAATTTCCTTCGAGTTAGGAAATCAGTGTTCTCCAGTAAGATTGTTCAGTAAAGAGTCGCTTGAAGTCCTCACATTACTCCAGCACAATGGCCCCTGCCTCGAACTCAGCGTATTTGAACGTCGCCATTGTTTGGCATCGTCCATCAGATACATATTTGTCGTACTGACATTCAGCTTCTCATCGAGCAGGCTTGCTTGAAATGACTACTCTTCGAGTCTCTTGCCTCACTATACTTATGAGGTGTAGACGACTTCACCTTGTCCCATCCAAACTCTTATATGCAACAATCGCTTTCATCAAGGTAACACACATGTTCTCAAGGTGTTCGATCTTTTCATGGAGGTTGGTCATCTCGCCCACATGATCAAGCTCTCAAAACATATGAACAAGAGCAATAACACCTATTTTTCGCAAATGTGCAAGCAATTAGAGTAGACGAAAGTTTTCTTTGTACCTTATGTACCATCCACAAAAAGCACAATTTTTTTTTGTTATAATGAGTAAATTTTGTCTAGATTTAGTAAAACTATGGTAAAGTATGGATTCTAACCCAGGGTATTTACATCACTTCCATTTAGTTATACTAGTTTTCAACCCGTGCAAATTGCACGGGTATGTTTTTAAGAGCATTGGTATAATGATTAACATTTAAAAAACATTGCAATCAAGTATCAACAAACAATTTAATCGATAGATCGAATCACAACAACTAACAGCGAATCACAAAAGCTAACAGAGTATTATTTTACTTTGTTCAAGAAACTTTATTAAGACGGATATTTCCATCTTAAGAATAAAACGGGTCAATAACACTAACTTGCATAGATTGAATAAATTGCCCGGAGTTGCTTTGAAAACATTAATTGTTGTAAAATGTAAATACTAACCATTTTTTTACCTTTTTGTAAAATGTAATT
>JAYMSF010001517.1:0-11894 GCA_036897335.1 Silene vulgaris
TCATTTTCAAAGGTTGATCTTGATTTGGTTGGAATGAATTAACCCTGTTGGGTTTACCTCAAAAAAAAAAATATAATCTATTAATCTTGATGTGGTAATTACCAAACAGTTAAACAAATTCTGTTAATTAAAATATGTTGATCAAACTTTCTAATAAAATTTGTTATTTATAATCTGTTTTAACAATCGGTTTAAGGAAAATGGTGGTATGTTTTGAAAGTAATTCGTCAATTACCAAACAAGGTCAAAATTGATATTTTTAGAAGGACTTGAGGAAACATAAAACACCATTGTTTGAATCTAAAAAACTCGGAGGAGGAAACATAGTGAGAGGCTATTCATCCGTACTAAACTACTAATTCATATGTTTTTCGTGATCTTTTTATTGTTGATCATGTCTCATTGTTACTGCTTAACTTCAAACTGAGTACTTATTTTCATAATAAGCGTATTCAGTTTATCTGTAACTGTGATTAGTACCTATATATTATTTATTACTTGTAAAACCATTTCACCTCAACTTCTACGATGTCAAGTTCTTTCTTCTAGTTCTGTAATCCATAAGTTTTCCTTACGATGATTTTGCTAGTTATATTTTCTGATAAGATGTTAATTAACTTCTTTCTTTTTGCTTGGTAGTAACCATATCCGTTTTTTATAATATCCATTTTATATTTTAGGAAAATTTTGATTTGTTCAATATTTAAGAACTTGTATGTCTTTTTCTTTTCTTTTTTAATCTATATCATCATTAGTTTCGATATACTGGATAATTGAGTAGTCAAAATCATATCCAAAGAATGTCCGAAGTTTATAATTTTTTGGAACACGGTTTTAATTTAAAAGTAAATAAAATCATTGCAAGCCAATCATATAAAATATAAATATATGGTGAATATTCTGTGGCCAATATTCTATAGTAAATCAAATAAAATTTGATTTTCAATTTTATCTTAATCTTAATCTTAATATCAACATAATCCAATGTACCTAATATTTATTTTGATTTTGTTTCCATAATACAATTGCAAACTTGCCATTAAATCAAAATTTACAAACATTTAAAAGATCTCAGTTGCATTAAATATTAATTAAATTACCATTTAAAACATCATAATTACCTTCTTACATTCATCTTTCCATCTCAAACTTTTTTTCACCCACCAAAATTAACACCATGGGAAGAGCAAAAATAGCAATGGAATTTATAACAAATGAAAAATCAAGAAATACAAAATATGCAAAAAGAAAGCAAGGCTTGCTTAAGAAAGGTAATGAACTCGCAATATTATGTGATGTTCCGGTTTGCATAATTATATACCCTTATAAAAAAGGTACACAATCCTCGGAACCCGAGGTATATACCTTTACCCAAAAAACAATAGCTATTCCAAAAGGACTCACAACTAAGACGGATCCAAAAGAACTCGCAGCCAGTATTGACTGGCTGCGAGTAAAAGACCCCAAGCCTGCCCGGGAAGTAATTGAGAGGTACTTGGGTGTCCCTGTCGAGGAGCGGGTGAAAAAGTCGCTTAACTTGGCTAACATGTTTGAAGAATGGAAACGAAAGGCGGGTCAAGAATTGTCGAAGCTACGACATAAGAATGCAATGGTTAAGTATCCAAATATGAGTTCTGTGATTGATAGTTTTACCCCTGAACAACTTGTTGGATTGCTTGGTCATTTGGATCAAAAACTTGGATGTGTTAATCATAGGATTAACATGATTAAGGGTGAGAAATCGGGTTTAGAACCGATAAACGAGCCACCAACAAGCAACAATGCTAACCATGCTGAGTATCATCATAGTCACATGGAAGTCTATGGTCAAGGTCCAATGTTTAGTTACCCTGTTGTTAGCACTAGCAGTCATATGCAGGACAACCACCAAATCGGGTATTTTAATCCGGGTTATTTCCCGGATCAGAAAGGGCTGATAGGATATGAAAATGGCGGGACTAGTAGTAGCGCGATGATGTACAATTATGGTATGAATATGTACTATGGTTATGGACCGGAAGTTGGAGAAGCGCCATCCTATGGTACTGAGTTGACGATGTCTATGCCTATGCCCGTGCCCATGCTCCCAAAGTATTCATTTCCGGAGAATTATACGTCGGATGTTTTATGAAAATGTTTGTTAGGTTAAGGGTTTAAGTTAAATTTATATTTATAAATAAGGATTCATCTCTTGATGGAGATGATGCTATCTTTTCAGGATTCTATCAGTTAAGGTAGTTTAGTTTACATGGGCGTTGTTCAATTCCGGTACTTCCTCATTTCAAGTCATTTTTATACGTTTGTTCAGATGTGTATTTTGATATTAAGTTTATGCAAATAATTCTCCTAGAAGTTCTTCATTTATTTTCAGTTTACTACTAGAATGCATAGGGCTTTAAGAATGTATGTAAAATCAACATGTGCATTGCACCAGAATTCCGAATTCAGTATACTTGTGACCTAGAACTCGCGCACTTGCTAACTTCTGTCCAATGCAGCTACATATACAGCCTACTGCTAAAACAACAGACGCGTTCTATCGAGATCTATAAATGTGGTGACCACATCGATAAATGCAACTGTAAAATACAGACAATGGCATCATAAGAGTTTTTGTCCTAGTCCGAAATCTTCACGAGGAAACAAACGTGGTCTGCAATTGCGAACATGAAACTATCTTCAATTTCACTAAATGTTCAACAAAATTCTGAAAAGAAGAACTGGGATTCGACAGAAGAAGCATTCCGATGAGTTTCCAGGTAAGATGGTGATAAGTAATCAGTGACAGAAATACAGCCACCTTGGTCTTCATAAATACTAAAATGAGAGCCATCACATATGTTTGAAAGCATAGCAGACCCATTTTACAAAAGTTCTCCAATGAGTTTCCGAGTAAGATGGAGATAAAAACCCAGCAAGATAAATATAGCAGCCTTGAGATATGATATGTGTTATAAATCCAAGAAACAAACACGACCCAAGAACATAATATGGTGGAAGTCGTGAAAGCCAGGACTGAAGAACAGCTTAAACAGTACCTGTCAAGTGCCAAGATTAGGGGGCAAAGCCGACAAAGGAGCGCCTCGAGAATATCTCCATTGGTCGCAAGCTGAGCATTTGTCTAAGCTAATGCTATTTTCTAATGTACAGAATCTACAATTCCAAAATTTATATTTCACTGACACGTCTTTCGGCTTCAGAGTTTCACACGCTTCACATATTAGAGCCAACGCCTGCGAGAAAGAAATTCAATCGTTATTTGGTAACTACGAGAGAGTTAATAAGACATAATTTTTGCAGCAATGAGTCTTGTATTAGACAGTCACGTACTTTAGAACGCAACTGTTTGTGTACTCATCATATAATCATGAAGTAGTGGGTTACTCACTTAGTCTTAAATGTAAGACGCCCTCATATATGTACGTGTTTTACAAGAGAATAAAGTGTTCATAAGGATCACTTACGGGATTCAACAGCGTGCATTTTTCGCAAGTCCACATGAGAGACTCATCAGATTTGTTTTCAGATGAGCTAACCATGTTAGGTTCAGAAATATCGTTCCCACGGGATCTTTTGCTCAGCTCTACTTCATGAACACTGTTAGAGGTGGAATTAATGTCGCTGGTTAAATCTATCAAGTTGCCACCATTGCTAGTATTACTTCTTTTCCGAGAAGTCCCACTAACGGAGGAACTTGAACCAGGGATACTTTGACTTTGCCTATCCAATGCTATTGTTTCAAATAGGTCAGAAGTGCTCTCTCCTTCAATATCTACTCCGTTAGAAGCCGATGCACACCATATTTCATCTTGAAATCTCCTTTCAGCTGCCATAGCAGCAGCTTGAACGGGACTCAGCGCAGTCATTATGCTCTTATCACCACCAATACGTAAAGGCCCGGATGGTAAAATAGAATTCAGCTTTTTTCTATTCTCTGCTGCATCAAGTGCTGTTTTCCAAAGGGAAGAAAGAGGTGGTTGTCGAGAAAAACCGCCTAATCGTTTGCCTGGCAAATCGAATCCTTCCCCCGTGCCAATTATTCCCTTGCACATCAAATCTTCACATTCCTGCATATGACAAGTTCAAAAATTTACAGTTGAATCGTAAAAACGTTCTAATGAGATCCAAACTAATACTCCATCCCACGGGACCCCACATGACAGAAACTCAACTAGTCGGAACTTAGCAACAAGAGAAAAGCTATGTCACAAATAAAATCGTAGAAGGAGAGATTATAAGCGAAGTAAAGGCTCAATTGCTCATAAGCAGTTCGAAAGCTTCTTATCAGTCTAATTTATGGCTATTACGGACCTTTCTAAGTTGATCCCAAAGCTTATAGAAACTGGCATTATGAGGAGCATGGGCATTATGGCAAAGCTCATGTAGCATTGTATCTAGAACTTCATCAAACGGGTTGAACTCCAACTCATTATTAGGCCTGCGAAGCGCCAACTTCACCTCAATCCCAGCACCAACATTCAATCCCAAAAGGTTCTTCCTCTTAGGACTGCAAACAATCGAAGGTCGTGTGTTAGCCCAAAGCTACATTATGCAATACGTATAGGGTCAGGAAAAAAACAAGTGAAAACTCGCACACAGACAAAAATAAATCTAAGAGATAGCATACATGAGGTCGTGTGTATTTATGTAAGCACCAGACTGCTCAAGAGACACTTTCATTCCGCCCAAAGTACGCAACTTTAAACCAGAATTGCCCTTGTTTTATCCTCAAGACATGATTTAGAAGCCAACATAGGAAAAAATTCTATGTTTGAATTGAGTCCATATAACGAACTTTTTCAATATTTTAAAGTACAGTTAACAAAACTCAAGGACGATCTTCAAAGCAACAAAATTGCCAAATGAAGTAGAAATGTATCGAGAATTAAGCCATGTCTGTGTCTCTAGTAAAACCTTCCTTTATATTCTTAATCCCTACAAACATAGAAACCTTTCCAACTTTCTTCTATATACTCACTTGAACAAGCCTATATACTTAGTACATGACAGTGGAAAAAATGCAAAACTAGGTTGCAAAATTTCGAAGATTTCAAGCAAATTTATGCATTACATAGATGGAGCTTTCAAAAACACAGTCTTTGCTACCACAACAACAAAACCGCTGCAAATGTAGGCATTCATCACTACCTCATGACTTTAAGCCAACCCGCCAAAGACGACAACAGATGTACGCGGCCTTACCCTACCATAAAATAAATATACTGTCCAATATAACATTTTAAATTGACTCACACAACCAAAAAGATAAAACATTGTTAAATACTTGTGTGAGACGGTTTTATACAAGTGTATTGTAAAAGGCGTCTATTTCGTAACTACACAGTACTTTTTAGCATCTACAGGTCATGATAGTGTAGTTCATATCCGTAACATACAATATTAATGTAAAACCGTCTTACAAACACGACTTACTACATCTCAGAGAGGACTTTGACACGCCAATTATGTTTGCGCATAATGGGTTGCACCTGTTTCGCAATCTTCTCCAAAAACTGCTGTGCTTCATCTTGTCTGGGCTTTCTTTTCAGGACTTTTATTTCCCACACTTTATTCAAATCACCCACTTGCATTTTAACCCTAAATTGATTGATTTTAGGGTTTGATTGGGCAAATTGGGGTTGATAAGCGATGGGTTTTGATTGAATTTGAAGAAATTTTGTTCAAATTTGTTGGTGTGGATGAATGGAATTGGGAAAGGGAAGGGTTTTCAGGGTTTTCTGCGCGCGGAGGGGTGGTTGTAGACTTGTAGGTTGGGTTAGTAGGCGGCAATTATTTGAATCACAAGTTCAAAGAGTTGATAAAAGTTGACCCGATTCGATAAACCCTGATCTAAACATCTACAATAGACTCTAAGAAATTTAAAATTTGGTTTTAAGTATAATCGACATGGCATAATCCTAATTAATACAATTAC
Source organism: Silene vulgaris (assembly GCA_036897335.1). Classification (NCBI taxonomy): domain Eukaryota; kingdom Viridiplantae; phylum Streptophyta; class Magnoliopsida; order Caryophyllales; family Caryophyllaceae; genus Silene; species Silene vulgaris. The sequence continues at coordinate 5,936 of JAYMSF010001517.1, forward strand.
CGACGACCAATTGTGCTATGTATATGTCCCAACTCGATTTGCGTTGAAATAGGCTCGAGAGGACGTATGAGTTATGACCGATAATGAGTTAATGACTCGACAATTCAAAATGGTGGTGGAAATAAAGAAAAGAACTAGGTTAATAATCATACAAAATTTCAAAGAAGATGACTTGTCTCAATTGTGATAACCTGATCCGATATCGTATGGCCTGACTCGGGAACTTAACTCGCCCGGCTCATTTTTGACAGGTCTAACCTCAACCCTACCCTAACCAAAAACCCGACTAAAATCAAATGTGTCTTAGTTTCTTACCTAGATCTCCTTCCTTGACTGCACACGCTGATTACGTTATACCTGATAAAATTGACTCGGCCTGAATAATTTACATGACACCCAAACTGAAGACCCGAACATGGATTGACCTGAATGTTTGTCGTTGAAAATTGACTACTATCCTAAGATAACTTAATAATCGAAAATGACCCGTAGCATAATTAAACCAATCCGACTCGAACCCCGCTAAACCCAAAAATGACCCACCCCAAACAGACCGATCCAACCCTCCCTACCTAATTAAATCGTTTGCCAGGCCTAGAACCATCACCATTCACCAGTTCACCACCCCTAGGCTCATCCGACTCAATGACTCATATAAACTCAAATTAAACCGACCCGACCGATCCATTTGATTGCCTTCGCCCGGCGTTTAATTTACCGGAGTCTCTTTGAGCTTTTGAACAGTTTGTTGAACATTGCATTCATCCACTTCCCCTCTCAAAAACTTCAACTTTCACCGTTCCAGGTACATATCCCCCATCTTCTTTACTTCTTCTTCGTCAATTTTACTGCTTTCTCTTCTGAATTGCAATTCAATGAACATTTACTGTTGTAAACTTCCTTCAAAATTTGATCTTTGTTGAGTTTTCTTCTACTGTGTTATTGCTGTAACAATACAATAAGTAAAACCCATAATTTGTAAATTTGATTGAGAGTGAACCGTGTTTAGTTTCTTGTACTGGGATTCCTCTAGCAATACATATAAAACCCATCATTTGTATTTTTTAATTAAAAGTGTGAGTTTGATTTTCGGAAATAGTCTTTTTCTGTTGCTGAAACAAGGGTAAGTCTGCGTACATCCGACCCGCTCTTACCTTGTTCTAGTGTGTGTTTAATTTGGCTTGATTGTAAGTGTCAATTGCTCATCTTAGGGGAAAAAATTGAAAAAGGGGGGAAAACATTAACCCATAATTTGTAATTTTAATCAAGATTGTGCATTTTTTAGGGCTTGATTATAAGTTTCAATGACTATTTTCAGGGAAAATTGCTTGAAAAAAGTGTAAAATAAATTCCCAGTTAGGGTTTTTAGATAAAGGGATTAAAAAGGGGAGAAAATGAAGCTGAGGTATGCCATGGTGTGTTCGTCGAACCAGAACAGGAGCATGGAGTCTCATTTTGTGCTGAAAAAACAAGGGTTTGATGTCTCATCATATGGGACTGGTACCCAAGTCAAGCTTCCTGGACCTTCCATTAGAGAACCCAATGTTTATGATTTTGGTACCCCATATAAGCAGATGTATGAGGAGCTTCGTCGTAAAGATCCTGAATTGTATCCTTTTGATTGAGGTTCTTGTTCTTAGGTTTATTTGTAAGCTTTTGATGGGTTATGCTTTTCAAATTTTGGCTTGGGATGATGGTGGACTGTTTGTGTGGTGCTCAAATTGAATTGTTGCAATAAAGATGTGTAAATTTGTTTTTCACTGAAAAATGTTTTTGGCAATTGGCCATTTGGATTGTTGTTTGTTTATATGCCTGAGTTACGTTATTTAAAAAATTGTCGATTTTTGTCATAGAGGTGTAAGTAATTATGTTATTTGGGTCAACAGTGGATATTTCTTGAGTGGGGAGTTTCCACTTCTTATGTTAGTTTGTCTGAATTTTAATTAGTTCAATATATCGTCTTCTAAGACCTCAGCTACAACCTTTCGTCTTCTAAGACCTCAGCTACAACCTTGCGAACCTTTACTCATCTGACTCCAATAGGGTGGGTAGTTATGGTACATGCCAAATTGTCTTTCTTGGTGACTGTATTATTTTTTGGCCTCTGAGCTAGCTTGTTCAGTGAGGATAAAACTAGGAGCTTTGCAGCTGGGTGATAGGCTTAACTTTTTGTGGTTTAATTTTTGCGTTGTTTGAGTTGATGCATGTCCTTAATGATAAGTACAGATACAAACGCAATGGCATTTTGCCAATGCTGAAACGAAATCTATCTGTCAAGCTTGCTCCTCAACGCTGGCAAGACAATGCTGATGACGGCTCTTTCGATGTGGTATTTACATTTGAAGAGAGGGTTTTTGACATGGTTGCTGAAGGTATGCCTGTTTGGAAGTAGTAAGGTTTTGAGATGTAACGTGTTGTCGTGTTCTCTTATATCACTTTGTATTGATGATGCCTTTCACTTGGTTCCTATGTTAAGAACTAACTCAATTGTTTCTGTTAACATCTCGTGGAAACCACCCTACCCCTAAATTAAGCTCTTATCCAAAGGCTTCCCATCCTCTGGAGAATGTTTGTTAGTATCTGTATTATTCTGACTGTGAAAAACTTAAAATGGCCGAAAATCATTTGCTAATCCAGAATGATCTCAGTCAGTTACTCTATGCTCATATTGTGGCCCTTGTGTACCAAGAGAGCTTTAACCTCAGTGTTTCTTGTTATTTGTTAGTAGAGCTGTAGAGGTGAGTGGACTATTCAATTTGCATAGATTGGTTAGACTCCTCAAACATTAACTGTTATTCCATTAGGAAAAGATGGCTGGATATTATTAAACGACTTTTTAAACAGTCGAGTCACTTACGGTTAATTTTTTTGGGTAGTTTAGGAGCCTTTATCGACCCTCAACGTTAGTTTTAGAAAGGGTGGGGGCCAATGAGGGCCTGTGGCAACGAGACGCAAGCCTCATGCACACAAGTACACTATTTTTGCTAACAAATTTGTAATTTACAAATAAAATTTGGTAGCAATATCCTTTATGGGATTTCAGAGATGGCTAACATAAAAAGAAGTACTCCTGTAAACTAGGCATTCGGGAGAAAGGGTAGAGCTGGCATAATAGATGAAGCAGAAGAAAAAAAATTGGAAGTTGCATAATAGTGCATTTCTCTAGCCGTGCCTTATGCACAAGGCGCACCTAAGGTGCTCTAAGGCTGTAGTATGGCTGGATATGCCTGAGGGATGCTTTTATCTTTTTTTCTTTTCTTTTCAAATAAGCTCCAAAACGGATCTATGCAGGGCTTCAGTACCTCTTTAGTCTATAAATACTATAATCCGGTTTCAGAAGCTTGGATTGAAGACTGTTACTTATGGGCCTCTATTGTGCATTAAGGGTGATTTATTTATTAGTTATGTACTGTTAAGTTTATCAGGATAAACAATCTGATACTGTGTAATCTCTGGTTTCCTCTCACCTTTGACAATATATACCAGGTATCCTCTATGACCCCATTTTACCGTTCATTTGGATACAATTAAGAGGTGGGAAGGGAAGGGAGATGGGAGGGGAGGGTAGGGGAGGGGAAGAGAGCAAGGTCATTTTCCCTTCAAATCTTTCTAATTCTGGATAGTTTTTCATTTGCCGTAGGAGGGAAATAAGAGTATCTATTTTTCTTCCTACTCAATTTTGCTAACCAAACTAATGAAATCGACCCACTCCTTTACTTTCCATACTATCCCTCCGTCCAACTTAGTGAAGTTCGAATTTTTGTTAACCACATATATTTACACTGGTAAGTGGTAACTGTATCCAAAACTTTTGTGTCAAGATTTCATAATTTAAGTAATTCAAATTACCAATAAGCTTTTGTTAACCACATATATTTGTGACGCTCATTTGTCAGAAATTTTGTACTCCCTCCATTCCAGTTGTATTCTCCTCATTTCTTTTTTTGATCTACAGTAACTAATTGACCCCTTTATATCTAGTAAAATATCAAAGTGAACTTCTTAAAATGATCCTAATGTGTTATCGCTAGATCTTAAATACGACATCTTGTCCAAATGAAGACAATATAAACGAGATGGAGAAAGTACACGTTAAATACCACACAAGGCATCCTTTTATTTGTTATGTTTACCCTCATTCATGTTATTTGATTCTTTTGCTTTAGCATTTACCCTCTTCTTAGTTCAGTATACGCTGGTTATTGTATATTCTTTTCTATTTAACTGCACATGACTTGCCAGATGTGAGACGTATATGTCAACCAGTTATTTTTTGTTCAGACCTTCACAACCGCGATCAAGTTCTTATGAAGCCTGTTGCAATTATCAATCTTGAGGTGAAAGACAACCATGAAGAGGCAGCTATTGGTGCTCGACTTACACTTGATTTGTGCCAGGAGGTGCGTATTATTGTTCTGTACTTCTGTCTATCCTATAGATGTTTGATCTCTGCGTCCAACCTAGTCTTGGCCATGCCTCCCTCCCATATTTTTGGACCGTGTGCAGAAATTAAAAATTAAGATCTCCCAATGGTTTTAATAGTCAACTAAAAAATTTTTAGATACCAACCCGCGCTTTTTCAGTTTTTCTTGCTAGAATATATGATATCCATTACTAATATGCTGTAATCGAATACTTGAATCTTTCGCACTCAAGTAACAGACTAACAGCCTTTTGACATAAATAATTTAATGCAGTTTGAAGCAACTGAATATTGGGAGGATAGCATCGATGACATCATTTCCGCCTTTGAGAGAAAACACAGAAGAAAGATCTTCTACACCATTTCGTTTTACTGAAGATATCACATGGATGTTTGAAATTCTAGCTTGACAACGTGCTTCTGAATCCAGGGTATAAATGCACTCATCCTCAATGTCGTCCATTTGATATAGAACCAACTGAAAGGACGGATGGAATGGTTGCTCGTATCAGTCAACCTCTCGAAAGTGATGTTGTAGTGTCGAGCCCATTTTAAGGCATAACATGTCACCTTGGTTGTAAAAAGCGACTATCTTGTTGGACGTGATTTGTTAGCTATTAATCTATTATGTACACTCCGGATGTTTACTCCATTCACACCTAAGGTGTATCTGAATCGTCAAATCTATATACTTATTTTTGTTTTTGACGTCTTTTTGTAAATGTCCGATGACCATTTATTAATGTCGCGATTTTTCGCTTAAAAGGGAGATGTTGAGAAATGAAGCATCATAAAGCTACTAAAGTAGAAGCTGCCAAGGTATGCTTGAATCATTGTTTGAAATTGTGGTGATACTGCCGTATTTTCTGCACAAGCAACTCACAAATCACGACTTGAGATCGTCAAATCGACTTAAGCAAGTTGCCAATCATCTTAGTATCTTAGTATTCATTATTAAGAAAAGACGAGAGAAAACGATTAATTAATTCGAATGACAACTGATGCACAAGACGTTTCATTTACTCCGGGCCTCGTTATTTGATGTGAGCGTAAACTAGAGCGAAAACTCTCACTAGAGTCGTTTCATACAAGATTTTGTTTAAAATCGGTAATGAAACTAGAAATCAAGAGAGCAAGTATATTCGGTTTTGTTGATCACTCTGTGCTTAACGCGATACAATGCTACTTCCCATATATTAACCCGATATACTTATGAGCTTGTTATTCTTTGAGCTAACGGGTAAACGACTAAGATAAATGGTTGAACAAGTTCATCTCACATAAAATTAACTGTACCGAGACTCGAGACGACATTGTGAGATTGATTGTTTGTATACATTGAGTAGAATCAAAGACATCGTTAAAATACACTATATGATAACCTTAAAAATTAAATCCAATGATCACATTAGCTCACATTTGGAATAATCATTGAAATTTAATAGCGACTTACTTACACAAGCGTCGACTAATCATGCATTGATTTAATTAGCTGGCATTTTTAATGCCCTAATTATGCATCATAATCTTATCATT
>JAYMSF010001518.1:0-11894 GCA_036897335.1 Silene vulgaris
ACCCCATAACAACTTGTTTAGTAAACACCGAGCTCTCTGTGGATTCGACCCCTACATACTACATTAATTTGTTGTACCGTTAGGGTATTTTTGTATATGTGTGCGATAGCCTATCAATTATAATGAATGGCCGCGCACGCGTTTTAAACGTCGCTCCGAGACAAAATTAAACTCGGGTTTATTAATGGTGAGATTACCGAACCTGTAAAAACTTTGCCTCCTGAGAAGAAAGCTTTTCAAAAGGATGTACAAGATTAATTAAGTATCGCCTTGTGATAATGGGCAATCGCGAGGAGGTGATCGACTATCATGAAACTTTTGCTCCCACCAGGTCAAACTTGTGAGTTGTAACGGTGCGTACTTTACCAATTCCTGGACTATACCACCAGTTGTATATGTTGTACGGTGTAGAATCTGAGCTTTGTGATAAAGTATATGAGTTTTATGTTAAAGAATATGAGCTTTATTATATTGAGCACAACCATTTACTCATTAAAAACATGAACTTTGAATTAGCTCAGAAAAAATATATATAAGCTCGGATTCTTATACGTTGGTTGTACAATGCTTATGGTACAACTGGATGTAAAGTCCTATTTGTGGTACTTTACTTGTTGTGGGGGATCTTCACCCAATGAATGTTCATAACAGTTTCCTCCATAGTGCGTGATCTTCAGGAAGAAGTTTATATGACTTTCCCTCTTGGTTTTAAGCACTCTATGGACTTCGTAAATCTTTTTATGGTTTGCGTATGTCAAGCCTCGCGTTGTTGATATGCTAAATTGGTTGATGCAATTTCATCTTATTGGTTTGTTCAAAGTGCTTACGATCACTCCTTATTTTCTTATTATCACAATGGTGTCGATATTCATGTCCCGTTAACGATCTTGTCCATTGCGGGAACTGATAGTGCCTTTCCGAGGCTAGTCTTTTTGGGCTTGGAACCCGTGTCTACTACTATGGATTGGGGTCACAAGCTCGCCCTTTCCTCGGGTTCCGCTCATAGTGATCCTCTTTGCTATCACCGTCGTTTGAGGCGTTTTGTTTATTTGACCATCACACGTCCAAATTTGTGCTACTAGTTTCATATCCTTGCTCAGTTCATGACTCCTCCTCGTATGGAGAATTGGACGCATTTCTTAATGTGGTTCGTTAGCTGAAGCAGAGTCCTGAAGAAGGCCTCTTCTTGTCTGTGTCGAGTCCTCTACATTTGTATACTTATTGTGACTCTGATTGGGCTAGTTGTCCCTTGGCTCGCTGTTCTTTATTGTCTGCTTATCTCATCTTTCTTATTGATTCACCCATCTCTCGGAAGACAAAGAAACATAACACTGTCTCACGATCTGTAACATACACCCCTTGGAGTTATGAGATAATTAAGTTGTCCAGCATTTATCAGGAAAATAAGAAGCTTATGATATGTTTATACGAGATCCACCCACCACTTAGTAATAAGACCTTGTATTTTTGGGCATAAGTGAGGATAAAATAATGACCCAAAGTTGCACATCCATTTTATTAGGGTTGTGTTATGACGGTGGCAAGTCGAATTGTTGGTGAGATTGTGGTCAGGAGTACCCCGGGTCACCCACCTAGAAGGGGAGGATTATGGGGCTTGGCTACGACAAGTTTCGAGGCACAACGAGGACGTTGCGTTCTTTAAGTGGGGGAGTTTGTAACAGCCTATGAGGTTATAAGATTAAATCGTCCCACATGAGGAAAATAAGGAGCTTATAATATGTTTATAAACGATTCTACACACCACTTAGTAACAAGGCCTTGTACTTTTTGGCTTAAGTGAAGATAAAATAATGGCCCAAAGGTACATATCCCATCTTATTAGGGTTGTGTTACGATGGTAGAGGGTTGAGTTGTTATACGTTATTTAGCTGTGGCGGAATATCGTGTCATGGCTTTGCATGTTGCTATCTTCCTTGGGCGTGCGTTCTTCTACGACTGTGCCTCTTTATTCTAATAGTTAATCTGCCCTTCATCTAGCAAAGAATCTTGTCTTTCATGAGCGCACTAGACATTCTGAAGTTGAATGTTATTTCGTTTGGGACGAGATTCTCCGTGGTTTGATTTACACTAGGTATGTGCATACGGAAAATCAATTGAGTGACTTTCTTACAAAGGCTTTCGTTAGCTCTATTTTTGACGATCTTCTCTCCAAGTTATATATGTAAGACGTTTTATCATGAGAAATACATGGAAATCTTCCCCGCAACTTTATTTACAACTCCTAAAGAGCCTATAAAACAAACGAATTGGAGACTTAATCGGAAGTCTATAAGGTATAACCCGTAGCCGCTATTTTTGGTGTGCTTTGGGTAAATCCTCGATAGTGACAAACTTAAAGTCTAGAAGGTATAAATCCAGGCTACGAATGCTTCATAAGATTGCTCTTAGGGAGGCTCTTGAACTTGAAACCCTATGTTACTCGAGTTTTAACCATTAGACTCCACCCTTACGGGCTATAAAAATTTCTTTCATTGAGATTAATAAACAAAATGTAATTGATTTTCGCCGTACATATTTTACTCGTTAGAGTATTTTTGGCGTATGATTTCCTTTGCATACCTCTTGTACTAAAAAAACCTTATACTGTATCAAAAAAGAAAAAGAAAAAAACACTAATTATAATGAAACTAGCAATCCCATATACACCACCACCAGTCCACCACCACACATGCCCACCCCATGGCTCCACCATCGGGTCCCTGTCGGCCAACCTCCCCTTCCCCACTTTCCACCATCTCCCTTTCCCTATTGACGGTTGTATGTCGTTTTAATGTTGAGAAGATCATCTCAACCAGAACATTAAGGTATCGTTTAAGTTCAATAAATATTTTAATATCCTAATACGCCTCATCGCCCGAATACCCTTTGGGCTTGCAGAGTGGTTAGTGCAGATACTCCTTCATACCATGTGTTGAAACTCCTTTTATGACATCGGGGGCTCCCCAAAATTTAAATATTTGACCTCTTAATCACACTACCTGAGAAAAACATTACAACCAAAACTTAAGGTCATGGTTAAGGTTCAATCTATATTCTAATATCCTAATAGTTAACCTTAGGGTGGTGCCCAATGATAGCCATTAATGACAATTGCTTGTGGCTATGGACTTGTGGCCGTCGTCGATAGTGGTGGGACATATGGGTGGGAGAGGAAAAGAGAGGGAATAAATGAGGGCAGAAAATGAGGGCTAAATACCAGGGATCAAGTGGTCAAAAGCGTATAACGATAAGCAAAATATGTACTGTGAAAATTCGGAAAAATGATGACAACAACTACCAAAGCCACCAATTAAAGCGTCGTCCTACAACAAACACCAACCAACTCCAAAAACATCGCAACTTACTCTTTATAGGCCACCTAACTCCACCTATCCCTCTTTAAAGCGCTAAAACCACATTTAAACCTCGTTTCCATCTTTACCCCTCACATTCTCCCCCACTTTCAATAATCACCATGTACTCAACCGTCATTTCACTCACGAAACTCTCCCGCCACCGTCACCATTACCGCCATCTCTCAACCCTCCCTCTCTCCCACCCTATCTACACCGTCTGGTCCTCCAACACCGGCCTCGGTAAAACCCTAGTTTCCGCCGGCCTCGCCGCCGCCTCCGCGACCTCCTCCTCCTACTTCCAATATATCAAACCAGTTCAAACCGGATTCCCAGTCGACTCCGACTCCCGGTTCGTATTCTCCGCCGTCTCCGGCCTCCAAAGCCATCGGTGCGGCGGTGGTGTCGAAGGTTGGGATGTGGTGGTGAGGGACGGGGTGGGGAGCCTATCGGAGGCGGCGTTTGGGGCGATGAGGGGGTGGAGGGGGGAGAGGACGGCGGGGGATGGGGGAGGGGTGGTGGAGTGTAGGACGTTGTATGCGTGGAAAGCTGCCGTGTCGCCGCATTTGGCGGTTGAGAAGGAAGGGATGATGATTGAAGATGAAAAGTTGTTGAAGGAAGTGAAGAAATGTTTATGGAGTAATCATGGTGTTAATGGCGAAGAGAAGAATAACGAGGAGGTTTGGGGGTTGATTGAGACTGCTGGTGGTGTTGCCAGTCCTGGTCCTTCTGGTACTCTTCAATGTGATCTTTATAGGTACTTTTACGTCGCAATTACGTCTTGTGTAAAATCGTTTTATATGTGAAACCCGTAGCCACAGCAAACTCGTGCCTATAGGAAGTAATTTATGGAATGATCTTTGTAGGTATCAAATGCCTAGCCGCCTAGGTGGCATTTGAATTAGTTAGCGTGTTGTTTTACCCCGGTTAGTATTGTAAAACCGCGCTATCTCACTATTCATTACGGTTTTAAGGGTCAGTTGGTTATTGTGATTTGCAATATTGTGTTACACAATTATATGTGATAGTCTCAGTCTCATATTTGAGATTGTCATAAGGTTCACCTATGTATTGAGGAAGTTATCCGTTAAATCTAAGTCTTTCGTACGTAGTATTAATTTATTTGGCTTCTTTCCTATATTTGTAGACCATTTCGTTTACCTGCGATTCTTGTTGGAGATGGAAAGTTAGGTGGTATTTCTGGAACTGTTTCTGCATATGAAACCTTAAAGCTCAGAGGGTATGATGTTGCTGCCGTTATACTTGAAGATGGCGGTCTAGGCAATGAGGTCTCTTTGTCGTCTTATCTACAGAATGGGTAATATGTCCCCTGAGCCTATAATGCTGTATGAGTCGTAGAATGCGACGATTTATTCCTTATTGGGAATATACTATTCAGTCTTTTTTAGGCTATTGCACTTCTGATGTTGCTCTATTATCTCTAGTGTCCCAGTTCTTGTACTACCTCCTATTCCACAAGATCCATCTGACGACCTGATGGAATGGTTTGAAAAATCCGAGGAAGTATTTGCATCTCTCAAGCAAATACTTCTCTCAACATTTTCAGACCGAGTACAACGATTGCATGTGATGCGAGAGAAGGCAGGAGATATTTTATGGTGGCCTTTTACACAGCATCAACTTGTACCCAAAGAAAAGATCACTGTCATAGATTCTCGCTGTGGCGAAAATTTTGCTATTCACAAGGTGACTTTACATTTCTGGCTTTTGCTTCTTTGTTTAACTTGAATATTACTGTGTGGCAACCAATCAACATTTTGACCTGAGCTTTCTAAGATGGCTATTTGAGAGACTGAGCCTGCGTTGTTGGCATACTATTCGCCATTCCTCTTAATAGGTCGTAGTTAGTTAAATCCCGTCATTTTCTCATCAATTCATCAAGCTTATTTTTGAAAATTAACTATCTGAAGTCCCAATTTGTCAGGTTCAAGATCACAATGTCGATGTCATAGCTGAACAGTTTGATGCATGTGCTAGTTGGTGGACGCAAGGCCCTGACTCTGCCTTACAGGTTATAGTCTATTTGCTCTTTCACTGTGTTTTCCTTTTGGGTATTCTGGTTGCAAACTTGCAGTTGATAAGGATTATTTCTTATGCTAAATTTTGTATTGCGTTAAATGTGTGAACAAATATAGTGGTGTTATGTTCATTTTGACAATATAGCGGTGTTATGTTGTTTTGTCAATCTTTGTCATGGTTCATCTAGTTTTTTTTGTATCCGCCGCTACTAGTAATTTTCATTTATCCTATGAACTAGCATTGTAAATAGTCACATTTCTATTCTGCACTATAAACAAAGTACATACACAACTTTTGTAGACGGATAACTCTTGCTATTTTGATGAACTAATTTTGTCTTGGTGAAGTGGATTATAATGCAAAGACAGCAATGGTTGTGACTACATTCAAAGAAAAGTTCTTGTATATCTTGAAAGTTCTTTAATGTTCTTTATTGATCTAGGTGTTTTCAGACTGAATTGGCTAGAGATATGGGCTATGCTGCGGCTAGATATGGCCATGTAATGTTTCCGGAGAACGTTTATGAACCAGCACTACGTTGTGCAGAACTTTTGCTTGATGGAGTTGGGAAAGGTAATGTTAATTCCCCTTCCCTCCTCTTCATACGAATTAGAAGGACAAACATTGCTCTTTGAAAAATGTGAAAAATTCAGGAGAATTTTCTTTATAAGGCTGCTTTAGGCCTTTAGCTTTATTATTTAGTATTAAATTGATTGAAGTAATTTATTACATTAGATGCCATACAGAGATTGACAATTAGAGGAGTCACTAGCTCTGAATAATTTGGTCTGACATTGTTTGTGGATAGGTTGGGCTGCTCGAGCATTCTTTTCAGATAATGGGTCAACAGCAGTTGAAGTTGCTCTTAAGATGGCATTTCGCAAATTCTTGCATGATCATGAAAAGGAGGTTGATTTTTCAGACCAGAAATCCGAACAATCTATAGAATTTAGGGTAAGCCATCTTTTTTCTCATCTCTTATTGTGTTCAGTTTTTCTTTTAGTTGTGCAATTAACTCTCAGCTATAATTTTAAGTTGAAAGAACAGACTGGGTTAGGGATAGTCGGATAGACAGGGAAGACGACCAGATGAACCAGAGCGATCACAAAATGTTTTGATAATTACATTCATGAAATACTCATTAGTCATAATCGCTATACCAGTTACTTGAAAACTTGTTTCTCTTGCGCTCTATAATTCCTTTTGCTCGTCAAATTTAATTTTCAAGAATTTGTTGTTACCTTTGGAATCATATTGAGGCTTTTGTACTAAGACATTTGTCACTCTTGGCAGGTTTTGATTTGAAAAATACCTATTGCAACATCTAATTAGATTTTAAAATTCTCGAATTATCCTCGTGCATTTTATTTCACTCATTAAGAATTCTCATCCCTTTCAATTTCTGTTATGAAACAGGTACTGGCTCTCCAAGGGTCTTATCACGGTGACACACTGGGAGCCATGGAAGCGCAAGCGCCATCATCTTACACAGGCTTTCTTCAGCAACCATGGTATGCTGTCTGGAAATACTAAAAGGGAATACTAAGTTACTACTGCTTGCATTGCTTCCACGATTACCTAGATTATCCAACTTATGAAAGTTTTGGGAGCTTATAGCTTCACATGAAAATTTAGTTTCCACTCAGGAATTTTGATCATGCATGCGGTCCTTTTTTTCGAGGTGAGGGGGCAGGAATATGGGATGGACGGGTTTTAAGGTGTCTTATTTTGAAAACATATTTCCCGTGTCTCCGATTTTATAAATCATGCAAGTATGTGATACTTGTGACTCATTAACTTCTTTATACTGCTCGCAGCTTCTTATTGACTTTAATTGTACTAAACATATTTGATCTGTGCAGGTACATTGGCAGAGGCCATTTCATAGATCCACCAACTGTTTTCATGCATCATGGGAAATGGAATATACTTTTACCAAACGAAGTTCAATCTGAAGGGCCTAAGCTAAAAGATTTGAGTAAGTTTGTCGCTCTCCTTTTCTGTATTTATGCCCCCTTTCCACGTTTCTATGCACCTAACATATGCATAATTTGGTCAGCCTTCGAATTGCGAGAGGAGCTTTTCTCAGAAAGCAGGGATGCATCAAAAGTCTCTAAAATATATTCCTCTTATATATCAAAAGCACTATCAGCATACTCTGGAAGGGACCAGAATAAATGGATAGCAGCACTAATCATGGAACCAGGCAAGAATACTATTCTCTGTTTATTTGAGTCTATGAGTTACGACCGTCGAATGTGGACTTTGATTTTCAGATTCATGGTTACTGTGATATATTGTTTCTAGCTGTTGTGCTTATGCCACTCTATTGGTATTCCATACTTTTCTGCCTGATTACTCTTCACAGAATTGAGAACAGTATAATGATTCCTCTTGAGCTTAGTATCACGCAATCAAAGTGTCATTTATAGATGTTTCGAATAAAATTCATTAGGAGGTTTCTCAGGGAACAAATACCAAGGCAGCGACCTATCCAGAGATTATCTTTTAGTTTTATTTTCTTCTTTTATACGCTGCTTCTTTGTCCCACCACACATAACACCACAGAGTGAGTTAACTTTGATAGACGGGAGGGCAAATGACAAGCACTACTGGGTCTGACAGTGGCTGAATCTGCCACGTATCAGCCAAGTATCAGTCATGTCAGTCAAATAACAAACATATAGGTCAAATATGGTTCTGAACTTCTAATCCGCCAAATTTCTGCTATATTTCTACACTCCTTTATGCATTGCAAAATATTGGTATGGTGAGTTGAAATCCTTTACATATCTGCTGATATTAATATCATGGTATAAAGTAACATCATATGCATTGTTCAAGAAAATGTTTTAGTTGCCCTATACACTGGAAAAAAAATCAACTTAAATTAGATCTTTAGATGGCAATAAGTATGACCCTTGCTATATCAGTACATATAATTGGCAATATTGACCTTCACGTGAAAAAAAAATCATTGATTGCCAGATGTGATATGATGCGCGGTTAAACACGAGAAGGTTCATGTATTTCCATTTGATATTGCCTTGAAAACTGTTTGAAGTGTAACCTTGTCTTACCTGCTGTGAGATAGTTTTGGTGCTCCCATGGTTTTCTGGGTTTGATAGTGACTTTGTGCCTGTTTAGATTAAAGTATATGTGGGGAAGGGTTATTCTGAATGGTAGGTATGGTCTTATGCTAACGACCTTTGAAACCGTCCTGCAGTTATACATGGTGCTGGAGGTATGCATATGGTTGATCCACTTTTTCAACGGATGCTTGTCAAACAGTGTCGAAGTAAAAAAATTCCAGTCATATTTGACGAGGTCTTCACGGGATTCTGGCGCTTGGGAGTGGAGGTTAGTTGCCCAGCTATTGATTTCTCTGTTGTATCTCCTATTTGTGTGTATAATTCAATGGCCTGAAAGTTTGTGGTCAGTCTGCAGCCGAACTACTTCACTGTACACCTGATATAGCATGTTATGCAAAGCTTATGACTGGTGGGATCATACCTTTGGCAGCCACAGTGACAACTGAGGATGTTTTCAAGACTTTTGTTGATGACTCAAAGGTAAAATTCTTTTGATTATACCGTAGTTTAACAAATAAACCATGTTCCACTACAACAGCATTACTCCCATGAAATAATTTTGAGATTCATGAATTTCTTCCTATAGGTCTCTTGTCTTCTACTCTACTTTATCACCCCTTCTTCCCTTTTATCCCATTTTATTGTGTTGTATTCAGATGGTGTTAAAAGATATGTCATGTTAGGCGATGCCAAAATTAGTTTACCACTTGGGCTGTGTTTTTGTGCTATGTGTCAATGTTGCTTCGGTATTTTGCTTACTGAGAAAAAACCAGTGATGATTTTGTCAAATTCTTTTACAATAGTTATTTTAAATCTTCTTTTAGTCATTATCTGCTCGCAATATTCCACCTTCCACTTGCCTTGGAAATTTTGACATTGCATAGGAAATTTTGCTACCACATGATCTGCTTGATTTACCTAAAAGTAGGAATTTTGATCTTCGCCCATGATGTGTCATGAATATTTAGGACACTTTTCCTCACATCTCTATCTCTTCTATGTCGTAATCCTATGCACATAATGCTGATCTTTAATTGTTTTTTCCTGTTCAAACGTTAATTTTCTATTGTGTTATATATCTTGTCTACTATATTGTTCCAGTTGAAGGCGCTTTTGCATGGGCACTCTTATTCTGCGCATGCTATGGGGTGCTCTGCTGCTGTTACAGCTATTCAGAGTTTCAAAGACCCAAAGAAAAACCCCAATATTTTACATGAAGGAGAAGTGCTTAGAGAGGTGAGTAATAAGCTTGGTTTGGACTTCTGCGGTCATAGTTTTTTTCATGCTAGTCATAAGTAGAAGTGCAAGATTTTACAACTTGCCAGAGCACAAGAGCCTTGTATGCTAATTTTCCAAGTGGGTGGCTGCTATATAAATGTTGCTGTATGTTGTCTTACTGTCAATTTACTGTGAGTTATATAACCATAAACCACCAAAAAAAAATATTACTGTGAGTTATGGGCTCAAGAGTTATGACTTCTGAGTTTACCGGGGGAGAGTATAAATCTGTAAATGAGTGATCGCGGATAGGTGATTTAGTGTAACTAGTTGTTACTTCAGAACCATATATTCTTCTTCATCAAAATTTACCATATACTCTTGTTCATCCTCTCATAATTTTTTTTTTGTGAAAAAATGGTGGTCAGCTTTGGGATGCCGAACTCGTGCACAAAATTTCATTGCATCCGCAAATCAAAAGATTGGTTATGCTGGGGACCGTCTTTGCGCTGGAGCTCCAAGCCGAAGGTTCTAATGCTGGGTAATACTGCTATACATGAACTAGATTTTTGGTGCTCTTTGAAATGCCGTTAACACTATTAATACAAGGTCAAAATTAAGGTTTTTTAATGAATCTACATAATAGTTACTGAATTGGAGCAGAAATTTCTTATCGCTTATCTATACGCAAACTTGTCTCTCATGGGTTCTCGGAAGTCCTGGTGCAAGGGGTTCTTGCATCTTGACTTCCTCATAGGGATGAACGAAGATTACTACTACTATGAAGTATAAATCAAGACAACATGATAAATTGCTTAGACCCCACTATTACAGTTTTTTTTGGTGTCAAGGAAGTAACTAACGCGGGTTTGATGCTGACGGTTTTTTTATCTGATTTGTAACCATCATTATGATTAAACCAGTTAAGTTAGATGACATTTGGTGAGAGTGTGAGACCAATATTAATGTGCTGTGCTTCTAAAAGTAGATCCATTCGTGAATGAATTATGAAGTCCCTTTTCCGCTGCAGGTATGCATCGACTTATGCAATGTCATTGGTTCAAGAACTTCGCAAGGAAGGCATATATATGAGGCCCTTAGGGAATGTGCTTTACCTCATGTGCGGACCTTGCACACCCCCTCATCTTTGTAGCCAGTTACTTAAGAAATTGTATCAGAAAATCGACGAGTTTCACAAAAGCAGCAGTAAAGCTCAAGTTAATGAGCCTTGAAGGCTGAAACTGCCCGAGGAGGTAGCATTGTTAATGAGCATTGATTAGTTTTGTTATTCTTATTGAACACGGAAACTGTTAGAAGAGTTAGCATTGTATTTGCTCCCGCTCTTTGGTATTTCATGTTGACAGATGAATGCTTTAGAAATCTAGTCGTCGTTTGTTCATCTTAGACTATTATATTACTTGATGTCAGATTTGTGGTGGCTTTTGAACGACTGATGATGATAAGTTGATAACTGTGTCGAGAATTACATCATCGCTTGAGGATAATGTTGTGGGAGATAAGATTGCTTAGCAATGTAACTTATCTAACTTCACAAATTCTCATTGAAGACGGGCACTATTACATGTACATAGAAATAGTGGTTTCTCTTGGAAGTTGCAAAGTATTCCACACGAAGTATGATTGCAACTTTGAGTACGACGGTTTGTTTCTGTGTTTTACTTGTCATACTTGTCAGGAATATATGAAGAAGTACTATCAATTATCAAATATGGTGTAAGCATTTATCTTGTTTCAATTATACTAGGCTCCAACAATTATTGCCAGTAATTCTGAGCGGCTACATATCAAAAAGAGTGATCTTACTTGAGACCGTCTTACCTTAAAATGATACAATAAGTCTCCCTAGTGACAGGTCAAGTTATACCCCCATGTGGGTAAATAAAACAAAACAGATTGATACTTTCTAGGTACTTTACTTTTGTCTTATTTATCCCTCATGGGTAATACTTGACCCATCGCAAGTTTGTGACGGATATGACTAACACAAATGAGAACTTGTGAAAAAGATATAGGCTCCAACAATTATTGCCAGTACTTGAACCAATAATCAATGCTCTTTTTTACATGTTCATTGTACACTGGCAGAAAAATTCCATGGGTTTAGTTCTTACACAAATTCTCACTTGTAACGGACAAAATCCGTCACAAGCTTGTGATCTCTCACATAAAA
>JAYMSF010001519.1:0-11891 GCA_036897335.1 Silene vulgaris
ATTCCACCATCCCATGACCACGGCCATCCACCACAGCAGCCACCACGACGCCACCTTTACCCCCTGCCCACAAACACCAAAATCCAACCCTTTCGCGCACCCAACTTACAACCACCGTTTCAGCCACCTCTAGCCACCACATCCACCACCTATGACCACAAATGTTATCTACCCACTTCCACCTTCACATACATACCACACATGACCACCTACAACAACCGTGGCAGGCACCACGAGCCCCGCAACTTCCTCCATCCATTCACACCAACAAGCTACAACCCATTTTAAGACCATCTTCTACACCACTTCTAACCACCACACAAACCACCTCAGGCCACCGTGGCCTCAACCCATAACCACCCTAACACCCCAGCACTCCCACGATCCCATATCCACCTTCTAAAACCACCACAACCACCACCAAAAGCCGCCACAATCCTCCTTTGCATCCCACGACAACTCCCCTGTTTTCGTGCTCTTTACCGGCTAACCGGCAAAAGCCATCACCACCGGCAAAAGCCATTACCACCGGCAGGAGCCAACACAAAAATGCCCAGATTACGAAGTTCTCGCTACCGGTTCACCCACCGGTAGCCGGCGTGCCGGCAAAGACGCTCCCTCCTCTTCATTTCGCATCACTTGTTGCTTTCTACCGGTGCCCCGGTAGCCGGCTCGCCGGCACAACACCACCCAACACCAAGTTCATGCCCCTTGCTCTATGTTCTCGCTACCGGCCTCGTGCCCGGCCGCCGGTTTGCCGGCAAAGGTCCCATGCCCTGTTTTGTCCTATCTCGGTCTTGTTGGTCGATGTTCTTGTTTGTCGACTAATAGTTGATCATTAGGATTATTATTATTATTATTATCATTATTATTAGAATTAGTATTATTATTAGATTAATATCATAATTAGCAAAATTAACTTGTAATTAGAGGAGGATTATATATATGTCCTCTCTCATTTGTATTAGAGACTCACTAATTATTCAATCATTCACTAATTACTCTACTACCTTAGATTAGATTAGCTTAGAAATTAGCCTCTCTATTATTCTCTCAAAATATGTAAGAACCCTAATTAATTTATGAACCCCTTATTCTCTCCTTAATCAAAGTTACAATATTTATTTAATTAATCTTCAATTCCTCTTTGGTTTACACAATTCTCAATAGTTTATATAGAGATTAGTCATTAGTGGGTTGTAATTTGAAGGGAGAAGAGATTCTTCCTAATTATTCTCAACCAAGTTCCTACCTTTAATTAGTGTTGGTATAATTCCTTCTCCTAATCTCATTAGTTCAATTGTTTACATGTTTATTGCTTGCTTAATTACTCGTCTTAATATTATGCTTCCTCTTGTTATTTACTTGTTAATTTCTCTATGTTTTGCTTCCATTGTTGCTACCATGCTTGAGTAGTGATTTTGCTAGGGTGGAGGGTGACCTTGAGTGGGTAATTTTGGTAGATTATTGGCTTAAAACTACAATTAATTTGTGGGTAATATCTCCTTTAATTATCATGCATGCCAAGTGTTTGTGGAATTGCTTGAACGAGGGTTTGAGTGTATTTCGCTATTGTATGACTTGTTTGGTGAGAACCCGACTTGAGATTAGATACTACATGGTAATTAGCGGGCTTGAGTTAGTTTAAGTGAGGGCTTAAACTTATTTAGGTTTGGATTAGTCTTACCTCGAGAGAGGGGGATTTATCTTTGATTTTACCTTTTGATTGTTTGTTAACCTTTGCCAACTCTCGATATTTAGCCCCTTGAGTGACCCCCGACACCCTAGCTTCTCTTCTCTTTGTGTTTACCTTGCTTATTACTTGATTGTTCATTTATTTCATGTCATTAGCATAGATATTTAGCATACAAACCATTTCGATCTTGTTGACCGACTAGACTAAAACAAAGACGGAGACTTATAACCTAATTCTAACCTCACCATCTCTTGGGACCGACCTCCTTACCCTACTACATTCATTAGTTTGGTATTGAGCTTTTATAAATATTGTTTGATCGAGGGGACCGCGACATCCCGCTCGTCAGTGACGTGGCTTTTTGGTAATGCGGTGACATTGTCTACGGGGCATTTTAAGTTCCCCTTTTAATAATATTGAATAGATATTAAATGCAACAAATTAGTTAGTTCTGGTCACTTCGGGTCATTTAAATCGTGTTACTTTCGCGTCGGATGGTTTAGGGCCGGGTCAATTATGGCTTAAGCAAAACTTGGGTCCAGTTTGTATCCGGCCAGATTAATTCAAATTTCGGGTCATATTTGGGTTTTACAATTCGGGTTAGTTTTGGATCTCGAATCAGCCTTTTCGAGTACTTACCACTAAGACCATTCCCAACCAAGATCATGAGAAAGATCATGACCTTATTGGGTCACAATAATTACCACTTAACACAAAAATTAGGATGACCTTTGGAGCACAAAGGTCAATTAGTGACCTTTACTGGTCAATTGGTGACCTTTACTGACCAAATTGACTTTCCTCATGAACTTCTTCATGACCTAGTGGAAATGAATTGTCCTATTTTTATTGGATGTGAGCAAAAGTAATAGGATGAGAGAATGTTTATTTAGAGAGAATAAATGATAAATGATTGGGAAAGTAGAAAATTTTAGGTAAATGGAAAATAATTAAGAGTGAATATATGAGTAATGGTGACCTTTAGCATGACCATTGCTTTGGGGATGCTCCGAGTATAAGCTGATAATGACCCAAATGTGTGAATGGTTGGCGCCAAACGAAAAAAGCAAGTTAGTTAACAATGTCAACTCTGTCCTCTGCACTGCTACCTCTTTCTTCTTCTTCTTCTTCTTCTTCATCTTCTTCCTCCTCTTTACCAACCTCTTCCATCCCTAACTCACCATCCCTTCATAAACACTCTCTTCATTCTTCCTCTTCTTCTCTTTCGAACCCGACTTCCAAATTCGCTCCTAAACACTCATGGGCCCAAACCCTTCATTCCCAGGCTCGTTCTGGTCTTTTACAGGAAGCCATTTCTACTTACATTGCAATGATGTCGGCCGATGTTTTGCCCGACAATTTCGCGTTTCCCGCCATTTTGAAGGTCGCTACTGACCTTTATGACTTGGATTTTGGGAAGCAGATTCATGCCCAAGCGGTTAAGTTTGGGTGTGCGTCTAAAGTCGCCACGGTCGATAATACCCTTGTGAGTATGTATGGCAAATGTGGTGAGATTGGCGACGCACATAAGGTGTTTGATAAAATGTCACACAGAGATCAGGTGTCGTGGAACTCTTTTATTATGGCCTTGTGCCGGCATGAGCTATGGGATGATGCTTTGGAGGCGTTTCGGGTAATGCTATTGGAGGCGAATGTTGAGTGTAGCTCCTTTACTTTGGTGGGTGTGGTGTCAGCTTGTGGGAATATGCTTTTAGTTGAACGGTTGAAGCTTGGGAAACAAGCTCATGGTTATTGTTTGAGGAAGGGATATGTGACTACTTATACGGTTAATGCATTGATGTCTATGTACGCCAAATTGGGGAAGCTTGACTATGCAAGGTCATTGCTTTATCTGTTTGAGGATCGAGATTTGGTCACTTGGAATACTGCCATAAGCTCGTTTTCACAAAACAGAAGATTTGATGATGCGTTGCAGTTTTTCAAGTTTATGGTGTCTATGGGGGTTGAGCCAGATGGAGTGACTATTGCAAGCGTATTGCCTTCTTGCTCATATTTGGAGTTGTTGGATTTAGGAAAAGAAATTCATGCTTATGTGCTGAGACATCGAGATTTGAGTGATAATTCTTTCGTGGTTAGTGCTTTGGTTGATATGTATTGCAATTGTAAACAGATAAGCAAAGCTCGCCAACTTTTCAATGACACCCATTTGAGGAGTGTTGCTCTCTGGAATACCATGTTAGCTGGCTACACTCTAAATGGATGTTTTGACGAGGCGCTGATCCTTTTCCTTGAAATGCTAGAATTTTCTGGGCTTCGGCCAAATCCCACCACTATGTCTAGTATATTACCATCATGTGTACATAGTCCGTCTTTTGTAAATAGAGAAGGTATTCACAGTTTTATCATCAAGTTGGGATTTGGGAGGAACAGGTATGTACAAAATGCTCTTATGGATCTATACTCTAGGTTAGGGAGGATAGATATTGCAGAAGCTATGTTTGATACCATAGACTGTAAGGATATTGTCTCTTGGAACACAATGATTACCAGTTATGTTGTATGTGGTAGGCATAATGACGCACTAGCACTGCTCCATGAAATGCATAGACTTCCTGGAAAAAATGACGAAGATAATGAAAATGAGAATTATTTTAGAAATCCTTCAATGGCAAACTCGATTACGCTAATGTCAATTCTTCCTGGTTGTGCTTCCCTCTCTGCTCTTGTTAAGGGAAAAGAGATCCATGCTTATGCCCTTAAACATAATTTTGCTTCAGATGTTGGTGTTGGAAGTGCCCTAGTTGACATGTACGCAAAATGCGGATGCTTGACTTTATCAAGAAGAGTATTTGATTCTATACCAAATAAGAATGTGATAACATGGAATGTTCTTATCATGGCTTATGGAATGCATGGGAGAGGAAAAGAAGCATTTCACCTTTTCAAAGATATGGTAACAGATGGTTTGCAAGGTGGTACTGTGAGGCCCAATGAGGTGACCTTCATTGCTGTACTTGCAGCATGTAGCCACTCTGGGTTGGTTAATGAAGGCCTAGATCTTTTCTACAGTATGAAGAATGAATTTGGAGTTGACCCTACCTCCGATCATTATGCGTGTGTAGTGGACTTGCTTGGCCGATCAGGAAAAGTGAAAGCTGCTTTTGAACTTATCAATGAAATGCCTGACCAATACGACAAAACTGGTGCTTGGAGTAGTTTGCTTGGTGCTTGCCGAGTGCATAAGAATTTAGAGGTCGGAGAGATTGCTGGAAGGAATCTCATACAATTGGAACCCCACGTTGATAGCCATTATGTTTTACTTTCTAACCTTTATGCATCTGCAGGGTTTTGGGAAAAATCAATGGAAGTTCGGAAGAATATGAAGCAGATGGGAGTGAAAAAGGAACCTGGATGTAGTTGGATTGAATTTGGTAACAAGGTTCATAAATTCCGGGCAGGTGATGCATTGCACCCACAAGTTGAGCAACTGTATGGTTTCCTAGAGGATTTGTCAGTAAGGATGAAGAAGGAAGGCTACGTTCCTGACACTTCATGTGTCCTTCATAACCTCAAGGAAGAGGAAAAAGAGAGTCTACTATGTGGGCACAGTGAGAAATTGGCTATTGCATTTGGCATCTTAAATACGCCTCCTAGTAGTATAATTCGCGTTGCAAAAAACCTCAGAGTTTGCAATGATTGCCATGAAGCTGCAAAGTTTATTTCTACAATTGAAAGGAGGGAAATTATTCTCCGTGATGTCAGGAGGTTCCATCATTTCAAGGATGGCAGTTGCTCTTGCGGGGATTATTGGTGACTGTAGAATATGTAATTGATTTCCTTTGATTTATGTTACTATATGAGATCCTGCAATAATTCTTTTTTGGATGTGACATTCATTCTGTATATCAAAATTTATTTCTCGAATTTGCCAGTTTAAGAGGCAACCGCTTCTTAAATCACGTCCCTACATTTCGTCTTGCTCCCTGTGATTATTTTGAAATGGGATTGTCCAGATATAGATTCCAAGATTTGAAG
The DNA here is from genome assembly GCA_036897335.1 of Silene vulgaris. Taxonomy (NCBI): domain Eukaryota; kingdom Viridiplantae; phylum Streptophyta; class Magnoliopsida; order Caryophyllales; family Caryophyllaceae; genus Silene; species Silene vulgaris. The sequence goes on from JAYMSF010001519.1 coordinate 5,693, forward strand.
TCACAGGCATTCAGTGTTTATATGAAGAAGTATTGGCAATGGTAAAATTAATACTGTAGGCGTCAGAAGGGAACAAATGGGTTTGTCTATAGGATAATCGTGCTAGTGATTGGTATGAAGGCGTTAGAATCTGACGTGTGCTATCTTAACTGTAATTTTCCCTCATTTTCAGGTAAAAGATGACACCAAGGCTACATGGAGAAAGATTTTATGCATGTCGTAGTAAAGGTTACATTGGCATGAATCTACAGCAGGGAGAAAGTCGAAAGAGTTTATCTGATGTTACAACAGGTTAAAACCGATGTGTTGTACACTTGTACATGAGCAGGTAAAATATGAATGGCCTATTACTACTTTATGGCTTAAGATATTGCAACTATACTATACTTAGTTGAGTTCATATTTACCATGTGCTACTAGAATAACTTTTATAGATTTGCCCTCTTGGTGTGGGTTCAAGTTAAGCTGTTAAGAGATAATTCTTCTCATATTTTTGTGTGATGAAAAGACTTTTCAGTATTGGAAAGAGTTCTCAATATTTTCTAAAAGTGTTTTACCCTGGTCTTCTTGATCCAATATTTAGGCTGGTTTCCACAACTACTTTCATATTAACTTATGTGGGATTAGCTGGTCTTCTTGATCCAATACAGTTTTGTCATGGCTTAGAAATGTGAGTTGGGAATTAAAAGCTAAAGTTATGTGGGATTAGCTGTGTAGATAGGCTGTCCAGTGTCAACATTGTGAGATTTTATTTTAGGATACAGATAGTGAGATATTAATAAGAAGTTCAACACGATTACAAGTAAACACTCACAAACATAGATTAAGGGGATCTATGATGTGCAGTTATATCTGACATGTACTCCCGTCCCGGTCATTTGTTTACCATTTCCATTTGAGGGTGTCTCATTCATTTGTTTACCTTTCTATATTAGACATGCCTCTAATGGGTTATTTGATGATTTGATCATCCAATTTCATTATTGTCCACTTGTCATCTAATAACACTACCCTCAAATGGCCCCCTCCCCTTTCCTTAATCTTTGTGGCAAAAGCAAAGGCAAACAAATGACCAGGACGGAAGGAGTAACTGAGGTCAATTTCTCTCTATCTGCTACTCCACAAGCAGAACAACTGACGAAGTAATAAGATTTTTTTCCAAAAGATGATTCTCTTCCTTGAGGATATATATTGCGGTAGATACAATTGTAGAATACACACGTGGACAATGGGCTGAGGCTTTTTGTTATCTCCTATCCACTGTCGTCATTGTTCTTGAATGATAGCAATTGAACATGACACTCTGCACTACTTCTGTTAATTGGATCCCCCAAATGGGCAGGATATTTTGAGGTGGTGGTTGTCTTCTTTGCTGATGCTCATAGCTTATTATCTGTATTTTAATGTCACTTCATATGATGTAAGCATATTCGCAGAATCACTGATGAGGATTGCCAAGAAAATAAGCACAGTCTATTTTTTAAATGTCTTATGTTTATTGTTTTATAATGACCCCATTTGTTTTGATGATGTTTACCTTCCAATTGTGTAATTATTATTCTGGACACAGATACGAGTATGGCATAATGTTAAATTGGGGTTAAAAATGGATTGGCATTGTAGCATGCGTCTGAATGCCCCCATAGAGATAAGGCCTCTGCACTCAACAAACTACTTACCAATGAACTCTTGGATAAGCTGGTAATGAGTGATTCACCAGCTTAACCAGATGTTTCGTGTTCAATTCCTGGAATGACGTAGTATTAAAACTCAGGAAAGAGAACTTTCTGCACTTGCGATCCTACTTGGATAAAATCCAGACTGAAGCAGGATAGTGCAATTGTGCAACAAAAATAAAAGCAAACAGTACACATTTCGATGGACTGAAGATAGGGTGATCGCATTAGGTAGGACTACGTGCCTAGCTTTGTATATGATTATTGTCAATCTCCATTCTCCCAGTCACTACATTTACTTAATCAACTATCCTGGGTAGATTAGACCTAATACACGCTGCAAATGAGTTGTTATGGAGCTTGTTCTACCATGGAAGTTGTCATTCGCCATTATGTTTATGCTCTGATCACCTATTCCTTCTGTCTCTTTTAGAAGGGCCGTTTTAATCCCTTTCCATTGCGTTACTTGTCATTTTTGAATTGCAAATCAGAGCAATGTGGGAAATGAGACATGATTAAGGTTTAGAACCATAAAGAAACTATTCCATGGATTATCAGACTAGTTTCTTAAGAGTAACAAAAATGTGAGAACTTTGTAATAAGCTCTTTTGTTCATGATACAACTTGCCGCTAATTGGGCTCTTTACGCTTTTTTCAGCTCATTCTGCTAAGTGTTTTTTTTTTTAATACGTTTATCACTTTATCTATAGGCTATGCTAATCAAGAAGACATATGTAGCATAGGAACTGCTTGTTGTCCCTATTGTATCATAAATTATTGATGGTGGAATTAATTTGTTTTGTTCCAGATCCACATAGCACCAGCCTCCATCAGCATGGGCACTAGTTTACCTTGAACCTGGAGGCTAATGACATCATTAGCGCCTCCTACAAGCTTTTGGCCTATGAATACAGCTGGCACACCTGACTTACACCCGAGCTTATGTAAAGCTTGATCTATCTCCCTCCCATTTGGAAGTTCATCCAACTCATACACAGCTGGATTGGCTCCATAGCTGCTTATGAGTTGTTTCATGGAATGGCTCATGCAACATGAGCTCTTGCTGAAGATGACCACAGGTTTGTCTCCCACTAGACGCCTCACTGTTTCCATGAATCTGAATCTTTTGTTATGATGAGAAAGGGGAAGTCTTATAATGTAAAGGAAGTGTTTTGAATTTTTTTTTTTAATTCTCTAGAACTGCTCTCTGTTTCTTGTAAGCACTGATGGCTTCTGCTGCTATAGATAAATGGTATGTCGGCCTCTATATATAGAGTTTTGGTGGATGCTTTGCATCCCTCAGAATTATTTTAGGGACTCCCTCTAGGCTCTATCCCATTTCATAATTATATTGTCCCCATTTGACTTTGGTAGTCAAACAACTTTGACTTTGACCGATATATTCTGGCAATATATAGCTACAACTTCGACGAAATTGATAATATATTAATATGCAAATGATTTTTTTTTATGAATCGAACATGTTACGTTGTATAATTGTAGATATTTGAAGAGACTAATCACATAAGTTATGGTTTAAGTTGACGATAAATTTGGGATGAAGGTAGTATAATAAGATGCTGTAAAATAGAGCCTCTTTCCGTACTGGATTCTCACTGCTTATGGACAGTGACACTGGACATTTGTATCCATACAGGATAGGGCAACATGTATGTCAATTGACAAAGCATAATAACGAACCAAAGGGCAACAAACCAACAACACTACAGAAAGGGAATAACTAGAAGTTTGAGGCAATGATAATATCGTGATAACTGTTGGTTCTACTGAATAGAGGTATTTGAGTACTCAAATTCAGATGCAATTCTATGTATACTTGCTTTGGTCTTTTTTTTTAAGCATATAGTTCACCTGATACATAACTTTGTCACCATAATGCCGATTCTGTTGTTTTGAAACTGCCCTAAGTTCCTAGGGGTGCTGTCATGGAGTACCAGGTACCAAGGCATTGTTTACAAAGATACATGTCCCTAAGACAAGCCAAGCAATGGCATAGTATTAAATATTGTTCCCAATTGTGATCACAGATCTGTATGTTGCTCTCATTCTCAATTGTTGGGCCCATATGGTAGTAAATAAAGGTGTGAGTCTTTGTTGTGGAATTGCTGTCAACAGTCATTGCCCTAAAATCGCGGCGGATACCACCTCAATGTACATTCTTAATAATCGTTAAAGCTTTCATAAATTGGTTGCGGTGCGTTGGGCAACCGAGGTTTACTACCACGGTTACTCTATATATGCGGCTGCCTTAAATTACGATTGCAGTAACCTTATAAACCTTTATGTATTCCCCGTGATGTGATTTAACAGCCGAGGTTTAATGCCATGCAAAGCACTACATTTATGTGCTTTATATTTTTATATCTAATTATATGCTTTTGGATATAGGGCATGTCATAAGCTACTTGATTATCTTCATGATAAATATTCTATATTTGTGGTGATGGCTTCAACTTATGCAGAGCTTGATTCCTGTACCGTTTTGGTTACAGATACGCCATATATAGTTGATAGTGTTTGGAGTTGTGTGATCGGCAAAACTGAAGCAATTTGTACAGGTAGTTTAATGTATAGCGAAGGGCCAAATTTGTTCCCCTCTTTCTGTAACAAGTGAGGGACAACTGTATTCTCTTCTACAGACAACATGGTGCTCTTTTTTTTGGTTAGATTCCTTGCATGCAAAATGGTATCGAGGAAGAGACTTTGCATTTCAGACTTTTTTTTTTCTGTGTAATATTGTTTGTCATCGACTTGGCTATGTTCCTTCAACATTTCACTTTAATTGATGATACAGTCATACAACACCTCGTTTTAGGATAAAACATGAAATTTTCACAAAAGACTCATGTCTGAGTGTCTGACTCTCCCACACACACTTGCGTCCGATAATTGTAGTCGATATGTGTAAAGTAGCTTATATTTACATAGGTGAAACATAGTTTATATCCTCATCATTATGATGTTCTCTTATGTGCACCAACATTTTTCTCGTCATATGTCACTTGAACTCAATTCTTGGGTACAGTTAGTTACACATGTTAGTTAACGTAAAAGACAACATATTTTATTGAAAAAAAATAAACATCTAACTCGTAGTTATCCTTACCGCTTGTTTGTATGTCACATGCCCCTTTGTTTGTACTATAAATGAATCCTATGTACTATTAGTTATTTTATTTATAAAAGTTTACTGTTGTCGAAAAGAAAAAAATGTCACATGTATGAGCCGTATTAGTCTAATATTGTGTTTTATTAGCCTTGTCTCTGTTGTGTCGGTCAAATGTCGGCTGTATCATACAAATATTGGCTAATTTTTGAAAGCCTGTTATACATTGAAAATGTTGACGGAAAGTTGATAATCCTTAGGTAATGGGCGAGCATGCTCTCCTGGTTTACAACTGTACAATAGGATAGTAGTAAATGACTAAATGGTGTTGATTTTGATGTTTTGGACAGAATCTGCTTACATGTAAAAAGCAAAGCCAGTACGGAAAGTGGCTGAGTTCATCTTGTCTCAAGGACAGAAGAGAAATATGCAAGATCGGTTCCTCGCATCACATATGGACATATGACATATGATGATATGCAGGATTGAAGGTTGCTGAAGAATTTTATCTACCTTTCTAGAAAGCTAATTGGTGAGTTTTTGTATTTATTAATGGTGTGGATGCTATAAAGAGAGATTCTTATTCTTGGTCCATTCTGGCATATGCAGTTACCTCATGAAGCCTCTTTTTTGCATGCAACCTTATCTCTTGTGCTTGTACATTGTTTCTGACTCTTGACATCACATCCTAATATGCAGGTTACTCCTTTTGTACGTCAGATTGCCTGTATACACGTGTCCGCCTTTTGTGTTGCGAACTTTGTCTTGCTCCTTATGGTACTGATTCCATGTGGTCATCACTGTTTTCTTCTGCTGCACTTGCATAGGTCCGTTTTCTTCAACTTATATTTGCAACTTGAAGGATGTTAAGATTATTTTGTAAATGTTCGAGTTCTTTTAACAGTGTAGTACAAATAGGTTTTGATAATTTTTCAGAACTAACGAAAACAGATGAAACACTATATTCAGTAAATTTTAGAGAAGTTGCGTTCAAGTTACGGCAGATGATTTTGAAAGGGAAAAGATCAAATGGCTAAAAGTTTAGAAATTTTTTGTTAAGATGAATTAAGTTACATAGAAGAGACCATAATTGGTGAAGTTTTAAGCCGTAACCATTTATTATGTGTATTCACGTGTGAGCCATCAAAGGCGGATTCATGTGTTACCAGATGAGATCCAAGGACACCAAAAACCAAATCTCTTTTGTTCATTTTTTTTGGTATTGAAACCAAAGTAATATCTGGGGAGTACATTCTTTATATATTTACTCCTGCGAAGTTTCAGGGGGCTGATTAAACGAATTTTTACTCTATTTTTTTTTTTTTTTTTTAAAAAAAAACCTGGTCAGGCAACCAAGGGGAAGACTTATAAATATTTTATGCAAAAAATGTCTCCC
>JAYMSF010001520.1:0-11891 GCA_036897335.1 Silene vulgaris
ATTTTTGCGATTTTTAAAACCGTATACCCGATACGGTTTTCAAAACCGTATCCGGTATACGGTTTTGCTCAGCCCTAATATATAGCCTATATAGGTTCCACGTGTAAGAAAAGGAGGATCCAAACTTGTCAATTATCACTATTGAACTCGAAAATTCATCGGGCCACAAAATGTTCTCTGTAGTAAGCAACTTTGTAGTGTAAGCATACAAATAATTAGTTAGAGTAAAAATTGACGAATGTTTCCTTGTTGAATTCACTATCCATAGCATCCATTTATCTATCAAATGAGCTTTGCTCCCAACTAAATTTTACGGAGTAAGTTAAGATTTTCTCCATTTCTTCTAAAAAAAAAAATTATTTTCAAACAAAAAATTGTGAAGAAAATCTCTTTTGCTATGATGATAAAATGAATTATCATTGCCCATTCATGGAATCTTGTAAAAAGAAAATCTTCCAATTGGTTAGATTTAAGTTTGACACATACGAAATTGCAAAGGCATCATAGTTGGATTATAGAAGAATATCTTATCAATCATCTTTGATCTAATCACCAACAACTATGATGCACATTATACGTGGACCGATTGATATGCATTTAGAGTACTAGCTACAATTTGTTTGTCTACATCCTTCCTAACATGTTAAAACATAATAATTATTTTACTATTTTTTAATTGACATTTCTATCCACGTGTAACTTCCTTAGGCTCTCTAGCACTTACTTCTTTCACAATTGGACAATGCTATGATCAATAATGAGATGAGCATAATACAAGAGAGCTCAATAGAACTTTTTAACTATTGTTTTCGAGGTAAAAGGAGCTACAAGGACGTATATGACGCTGACAATGTTTAAACTCAACTTATAAATCCCTCATGACTTTACCAGTTTGCAAATGGGTGATAAGGTTAAAACTTTAACCCGTTTAGTGAAGGATATGTTCTCTGGAAAATTATGGCAAAATAGAAAGTGGTTTTCCAAAAACTATATGGATAAAGCTGTATTACACGAGTATTTATTTAATCGAAAGGGCACAACGGCCTCTTAATCCATTGAATAAAGGACAAATGGTTTTAACTCTAAGTGTGATTTTTGATCTAGTTCAATTTGTGACAACAAATTTGAAGGAAAACCCGTATAATCGAACTATTCCTAGTACTAGTTCAATGTAAATGAACAATAAGAAATACGGAGTATAAGTATTGAATTTGATTTGAAAATCGAGTAAAATGTTGTGAATGATACAAATCAATGTTGCCTAAAAGTAAGATTAAGCCGGCCAGGACGAAGCTTGGCCTCTTCAAGTAAGAAGGGAGGAGCAGATTGAGGTATAATTGAGCTAATCCCATGAAAAACATGCCTCGACTCGCCTCCAAATATCAACACATCTCCTGATTCAAGAACCAACTTCTCGGCTTTATTCACGTCCCTCTGATCTCCATACAAGAACTCAGCTGCATCTCCAATCGAGAATGAAACTACTGGTAGTCCTTTGGAAAGGGACTCTTCACTTTCATCACGATCCTGTACTCACAATAATATTAAACTGAGGAAGACAACAGTAAACTAGATAGTACTTCGTAACTAACTACCTACCATATGTTACGGTACATATTGTAAAATGACTCCTGAAAACTTTTAATTTCCGTTAACGAATATGGTTGTACGATAAACTATTGTAAAAACGCCTCGCACGACTTACGATCACCAATGCTATATTTTCCCTCCTCCCGCACTTCTTCCTTATCTCTATGCAACAAAACAAAGGACAATTCATTCGGAAAGACACTTTCTACTCACAAACATTTTCTACCAACAATTTTCTCCTGAAAATGTTTTCCATTGGATCAAATGGAGTCTTTTGACCCGGAAACTAGATGGGATGTTACTGACATTAGCTATATTCTTACCTGATGCAGACCAAGTCTCCCAGTCTCATTGTAGAAGTTGACGATGCAAACATCAGGAGTCATTTGAGGAAGGATTTCTTCAGCGTTGCAGACTTTGGAGTCTTCCCTTATAAGAGAAAGTGAATCTTGCATAGCTCTTGATACTAACAGGTGGAACTCACTAGGAATATCAGGCGCTTTGGCTCTGTCTATTCGTCTCCGCTTCTGATATTTCCTCGTCTGTGGGTCCCAATCCAACCCAAGGCACATCATTCTCAAACGTAGTTTGGACCCATCTTTATAGCCTGGATGGTAGAAGCCACCCCGTCCAAGACCAAGTTCTCTGAGTGTCCTTACTATGGAAATCTAAGAATAGATTCAGAGAAGGAAAATCAAACACAGAAGAATATTGAATGTACATCCAAATTTAAGAAATTAACTGAAATTGACGCTCTGCCTAATGAACACGACTCAATTCCATATTTACTGGTTGCAAGTTATTAGGAATTCCATGGCTGCTATATTTTAAGCAAGATGCACAATTTTAGTCATGTAGTCCTAGATGATTTAGCTAGCTGTTTACTGTCAGAGACATAGAGATCTGCTAGACTGCTATTGTATTTTATTGAGAAGTTCCTTTTTCTGTATATGACATCGTCTTAAGATGACAACTGTGCGAATGGCGCATATAAACTAGTTTAATCTGCCCATATTAAAATAAATAAATAAATTTATTAGACAGACTTATCGAAACTTGATAAAACTTTTTTCTGCCATTCAGCATTTGGACTAACATCACTAAATGACTCAGTTTGGTGAAGTTTTGATTTAAAAACACAACTAATGTGTTTTTGAGCATTTTTCAAAAATAAATCCGCATTATAAGGGTTCGATTTAGTAAAGCGGGTTTGCATCACAGTACATTAGCATAAGAATGTCTCTTAGGAGCCTAATTGTGAAGGAGTATTCCACCATAATACGAATCTTTCAAATGACAATTTACTCGGATATGATTTATTTAAGGCACTGAGGTGTTCATGACGTGTAGCAGGGAAGAGAACTAGCAAAATTCAAAAGTCTTCGTCTATAGCTTCTATTTGGCAGGCCAAATTATGTAGGTCTGAAGGTCTCCTTTCCCTTTTAACCTGATAGTACACAGAATGAGAGAAATGATTAAATGAATGAGAGCGTCAAACCTGTTCGGTAGGAGAGAGGTAATTCTTTAGCAGCACCATCCCTGGCCTTAACACTCCTGTAGGTTCCTCATTAAGCACATCCCTTTCGACTTCTTCCTCATTATCTTCTGTATTTCGAGAAGATTTCAGGAACGAGAAGTATTCTATTTCAGAAGCCCCATCATCAGTGAGTTCAGTTTCACACTGGCATATATCAAACGATTCAAGATGATACTTTGATGACTTCTTATTGCTCCTATGAATTACATTCTTCAAACCATGCTCAGCAGATCTCTGTTTTTTTAATTTGGATGATTCCTGCTTACCAAAGCTAGTAGGCAGAGAATGTTCTACTAACATGTCTCTATAGCGCTTCTTATTATACAGAAATTCATCATCTTGCTCTAACTTCGGTTCTAATAGTTCTGCCATAGAAGTATCCATCGGGCTCACACAAGATAAAGAGCATTCCTTTCCAAGGTCAGATTCCTTTGAGCAACCAATTGGTGTCTCGGAAGTTGAAGATTCGCTTTCATCTGCAGAAGAATTGTTCTTGGACCCAGATGAAAAGAACTTTTTACTATTACAAGATGTGATATCACGGTGAAATGGAGTGTCCTTATAATTTTTACAAATGACATCCTGACTTGCTATTTTTTTCAGAAGCGGAGTTCTTGCAGACTCAGCTCCTTGCCCAGTAATGGAAATGGCATTCGGTAACGTTGCATCCCCCTTGAGCTGGATCTTTGAATTAATTTACAACGGTAGTTCAAAACACTACTTCAATCAGATCATTGACAAGAGCAATGAACATTAAAAAAAAAAAGAAACACAGTTCTTTCAAAAGAATATGAAACCAATGCCTCCAATCAGAAAAAAATATTGGGAGAAGTCATTAAATAGAATTGAGCTCATCTGACAGGGAGTTGGTTAAAAATACAGGACCCCTGATAGGCATTCTGGCACAAGAATAGTCATTTAGCAGAATTCTTAATCAGACAACTAAGTCAAAATGGCATGTGTCTATAAGCCGGAAAATAGTACTTCGCAGTGCTTTTGGCAGACACCATTTTAAGCCTCTATCCAGAACACTACTTTCCCCGGCCCAGCGTCATTCATGGTTTTTTGAAACACATTTATCACCAATAGGCCATGGTGACTGCTACCACAGATCAACAATGTTGTCCCACCTCTAAGTCAAAATGACAAAGGGTGTTCATAAAAGTACATTACGCTTATATAACTTAGAAACACGGCGAAATGATCAAAATTGACCATAATCGTCAATGCTATCCTTTGCTTAAAAAGTCGTGTCTAGGCAAGGTTCCCTAATTCCAAATGAATACACCACATCCTGTACGCGGTACACTCTTATGGAATGACTATTATACTATATACTCTTAAAAGTAAGGTCCATGATAGTACACACTTTGCTTGGATCGAGCTATACTTTGGTAACCCAGCATTTAGGTTCTAGGTAAAAAGCCTCAAGGCGCCTTTAGCACAGGTCACCAATACTTGTGTAAGGCGACCTTACTACAAATATGTCGTATAAGTCCCGGTAACTACTATTTAACATCTATAGGTCATGTTCTTGGTAGGTGACATCCTTTTGCACCATATTGTTATAAAACCGCCTTAAAGGAGACTAATTGCGCTTATAATATATCACCTCATCCAACTTCCAACATACATACAGAAATACAGATTAAACTCAAAAGCATTCTAATTTGTACACAAATTCTAATCGCTAACAAAGAACATAAAATGATTACAAACATATAAAAGTTGAAACCCAGAAAATTAACAATCCAATACAACAATTTTGCAAGCAAAAAATAAACATTAATAAAAGAAATGGAACAAAATAAAGATTACTCCCTCTGTCTCAGTTTTGACTAAAATACTTCTCACAAGGAATATAAAAGATAAACAAATGAACGAGACGGAAAGAGTAGTGTTGCAGTGGAGTATAATAAAATGATAAAAAGAGAGAAAATATTACAGAAGATTGAGAGCTTGAATTTGGAAGAGTAGACATGGCATAATATGATGGGTTTAGCAGAGCAACTGGTGATGTTCGAGCAACGCAGTGTAACCTGACCACCATCATACCATACGTCGTCGTTTCAACTATCATTTCTGTTTTGGTTGTTTTTTGATTTTCTTTCGAAACTTGCAATTTTTAGGATCGTTGGGACTGTATTTTTGTTTGGAACTCTGGTTTATGGATCATCTCTTGATTGGGCTTTAAGTCCAATTTCAGATGGAGAGTTGTATATTGCTAAAGTTGGCTAATGGTTCTCAATTACTTCGACAATTTTAATGAACTAACCAAAAGCTATAACTCCCTAGTCTCCCACCCTCCAAAAATTTCAATTAGATAAATAATTTAATCGGCAAATCAAAATTAACAAGTAATATCGAATAACTAACAACCTAATCAAAATGACGAATTTCAAATCAAAAAACGTAAAATTAATTGACGTAAAATGAACCGATTTTAAAAAAATCAAAACGACGAAATACTAATCGAAACAACGTTAAACTAATCGAAACAACGTTAGGCTCGGACCTTACCTAGCTATATCGCTCACCATGACCCGACTCTTCCCCTCTTACTTAGGTGAACCTAACAACGGCTTTAGGCTTCCCTTAATTGATTAAACTCGTCTTTTTTTAGATTGCATTTAGTTACTGTCTTAGTTTAATCTAGTCTTTCCTTTAATAGTTCATAACTTAGTTTTAAATCAAATCGACTTTTATTTAACTAAACTTAACCAAATTTAGTAGAAACCCACACCATCTCTATGTGGATCGACCTTAACTTATCCACTTATACATTTGTTGAGTCTTTTGTTGATTAAATCTAGCAATAAAACTTATATAAGCTGCTTAAGTAAAACTTTCATCTTTACCTTCTATAGTTCGAAGTTATACTTCTTATATATGTGCTGATCTTTGTAGCTAATTTAACTGTTGTGCCATCATCTCCCCCTGTAGGGATTTTTGGTATGACCAGTTGACCACACACACAATAATAAATATAAGAATTGGAAAAATAACAAGGACACAATATTTACGAGATTCACCAACTTGGCTACATATCATCCTCACTATAGTCGCACTAGGAATTTATTGATCACTCAATATGAGGATACAAGTTACATAGTCTTCTCCTTCTTTTATAGCTAAATTTTAAGCTATAACTTCCATGTAACTTATACTATATTCATGACTCTATCAATGTACAAGTAAGTTATTGGTCAATTAGTAACTCATCTTCATAATGTTTCAATAAGAAACATCTACTCCATAGTGGAGGGATTTAACTCTAATATCCCTAGTTCCAATAACCTAGCTCAGATGCAAATTGTTGTGCGCGGAAGCATAATAAGACAATGCAAAATATAATAGCAAAGAAAAGAAAACAATAATTTACATGGTTCACTATTAATACGATAGTTACGCCTCCAGAACCTCCTAATACAAAAGATAAACGCTCAATCTTAATTTTTCAAGTTTTCTACCTTTCTCTCTTTCTTAAAAGCCAATTTTTGAAGTGTGTACATGGCCAAAATATAATTCAAATAATATGGCGACATTATTTTGAGTCAAAAGTGAAGTAAGAAACAATGTGCAGCTGACTATGCAGCACAAGTGCACAAGCACCTCACATCTTGCAAAGTAGCAATCGATGTCTTCATAATGTGCTCATCATGAACACATCCTCCACTTGTAATCACCACATTTATTGTCTTGTAACCCTACTTTTATTGTTGTGTTTATTGTAATTTGCTTTCATTATCTAAAAAAATCATTATTTTACATTTTAGTGATATTCATAACTTAATTATAGCTAGCATAGTCATGATTCTTATTCTATAATATAACATTCTTATAATAATTAGTGTTAGATGAGGTGCATAACATAGAAAGAAGCAGTAAAAAAGTATATTATTCGGAGTATTATGCAATATGAGATGTATGGTAAACAATTTGAACAAAAAATATAACCTAGGGTAAGAATGTGGTTTACGTTTTGCAAATTAGCTTGGTTTCATCACGATATTGTTCTAAAAAGTACGAAGTATCAATTACTTGTTTCCATTTTGGGACGAGTTTTTGGCTTAGAAACGACATACATTAATTCAAATATTTAGAAACTCAAGCTAAAATCAAAACTCACATAAATAGTACATACGGAGTACTATATTTAGCCTAACATGGTTTGATGATTCTGCTGTCCAAATTACACTATATATAGTTGCAATACTACATACGAGTAGGCCCTGTTCTGTTGGACTGAAATTGTTTGAACTGAACTGAACTGAACTTATTGGAGCTGAGCTGAACTGAACTGAATTTAAAAGAGCTGAACTGAATTGAACTGAACTGAAGTAAGAGTTAATTTGTGAATAGAAGAGCTAAACTGAACTGAACTGAACTGAACTGAATGAAGCTGAACTGAACTGAATTAAATGGGCTGAACTGAACTGAATGAGGCTGAAATTAAGTCAAAAAAAAACAGGGCTAGTCTTAATTGATTAAGCACCACCCTTTAATTTATGAAACTGTTTCTTTTTTCCACAAAAAGCAAGTCTAAAATGCGAGGATCCATCAGTAGTGGAAACTATGATCATATTCTGGTAGCAAGTTGTCCTACAATTTGTTTGCAATGTATTGTGTTTTAAGTAAAAATGTCTTGATTTTCTTGGAAAAAAAAAATTAAAAAAATACAGTGTAATATAAAAGCGCCAAGAAAATTTAAAATGTACAGTAACATAAAATGATCATTTTTTATTATAAAGTTGTCATTTCTTATGCGGTGGCACCGTACAAGGCTCTTAATTTCTCATACATTTCTTTAGTTCAACATTCTATGAGAAAACATCGTATATATGCATGTGAGTTGTATTTTGTCATTATTTTTATTTTTTAGATCATACATTTGGCAAGACCACAAGAATATATACAAAATAACCTTTGTCTTCAGTTTACATTTGGGCGATATTACCAACAACAATTCCCCACATCAATCATCATCATACAGAGTATATATACACATACACACCTGAAACCCTACTTATACGTTGCCCAACAATTTACCATCTCAAATAATAATCCCAAAAATACACCCCTAAATTTAAGAAAAAAATGTCTATGTTGGAGTGCACACCATCAATATTTATGTGTGTGATCTGTAGAAGAAGTTATTTAATATATTACGAGCTAGCTCAAGTGGTAAAAGACCTAATTTCAATAATATCAGCTACTCTTGTTCAGTTTTCATCTTCTGTGGTCGTACCCATTGGATCCATTTCTTCACCACCTTCCGATCTTAGGTATTCACCTCCGGTTTGATGATTATATATGTAGCAATCCCATATTGTGAAGTAGCAGTAATTCGATTGGATTTCAAGTGTTGTCTTCCCATGGACGATGTTTATGGGTAAGATTGCGTACATTCGTCTCCTGTAAGGGTGGCAGAGATTAAAAATAGTGACTACTTCACTATAAATTTTGTTTGATTTTGCAGATTAATTTTCATTTTCCATTATCTTTATTATTTGTTGCCCTTTTAAATGGGTTAGCTTTAATCATTGTGGTGGTGTATTTACCTGCCTTGACATTTTTTGCATAAATAATTTAATTACCAATTGAATGTCAATTCTCATTATAATCATTTTTGATTGAAGCGTGGCTTTTCAAATATGTGCATCTTTTGTTGCAGCTATAAGAATGTAAGTAGCCTTACAAAGTCGCATCTAGCTCTCTGAGTTTGATCCAATTACTAATAATATATGTTCCTCGAATTATTCGTAAGATATTCATGATGTGGATGATATTGTTAATTCACAAAAGGTTATAATAGAAGAATTGTGAGAACAAGATCTAGTTAGCTTAAGTGGTAAGATTTATTTTATTTTAGGCGTGAGGCTGGCGGTTCGATTCTTGACTGCAACATGGTACGCTCATTTGAACCCGAAAAGAAAAAATTATGACAGAATTGTTACAATTTGCCACCATTTTTAGACCATCCAATAATTGTTGTTTAAGACTCATTTTTTGATTTCATTTGAACACGTTTCATCCGGTACTTAAGACTAGTTCGTTCTCATCATGCTACAAAATATTAAACACCCAAGATCATTCCAAGTAACAAAATGTGTAGAAGATTACAAATTCTTAAGGGAGACGACCTTACACAACAAGTTTTATAAAACATGTTTTAACTAACTTTGTGCTTTAAATGGGTCATGATGTTGGTATTATAAGATCCATTTTACACAAAGAAGATCATATCATAAAATCAAAGGAGAATCTGACTTCAACCCACGTTGTTCTCAGCCAAAATTATTCAAAAATAGAAAGGGAAACAATAAAAATACTCATGAAATACTCGTTAATGTGTTTCTTTTCGTGACCCACTCGAGCTGAATTTCATCTAGCTCTGAAAAATATTATAGCACAATATACTTAGAACAGGAAGAACGCATTACATTATGTTGAAACAAGAGAAAGGGAGATGAAATATCTCTCGAGTATTTAAATTTTTGTGAAAAAATTATGAAAACAAGCATTTGCATTTCAATAAATTGTGTTTAGAGCCAAAACCATCAATCATTCGTTCTTTCAGTCTTTCAGTCAGACGCAAGTCACGCAACCATAGCCAAAATCGAGACTACGACAGGAAGTATTCCAACGGATGCGAGCATGTTAGCTCCGCCTTTCCCACCTGCAAGCTCAAACACAAGTGTACGTTTTAGTGTTCATAATTATTCTGAGTGATAAAATCAGAAAACAAGTCTTCACGGATTAATTAAGTCAACGAAATCATATTTCATACAAAATACAGAGTAATATTTAAATAATAAATTTTGGTAGTCTGGACAGGACCAAAAGATAACCTTCTATAATTTGTCAGGTTTTAATTTTAAAAGCATGCATGCGGACGATGACAAAATATCAAGAACGAGGCTCGTTAGCCGTAGCAGGAAGTTCTAATTTATGAAGAAATCCATGTTAAGGATGTCCGTATAATTGACTCTTTTACAATTAGATCTTGTAGGATAGCGAAAATACAACATACCTTTGCACATATCCTCGAAATTACGATCAATTTTGCAGCCAGATAGGATTTGGTTAACTAGGACATCAACTTGTGAGGACACGACGGTTTCAGTCGATTCCAAAGGAAGACTGAGGACATAGCCTTTAAAGCTACAGAAACAAGCAGTGTCTTTTATTTGCTGTTTCACGACTGGGCAGCACAATGAGCTGAAGGTATCTGAGGCCAACAAATCCGCGCCCATCTGATCTTTCTGGCAATTGTTTATTTTTGCCCAGCAGACCGGCATTCCACTCGGGTTATCGACATTTTCAGTTTCTGCTGATGAGACAATGATTGTCATCACTGACAACCATAGCATTCCCATCACCAGCCACCCTTTTCGCTCGCAACATTTCCCAAATTTCATATTTTTTTTTTTAAAAAAAATTATATAGAGTTAAATGAATAAGTGTGATTGTAGTGAAAATAATGTGATTGATGGAAGTGTTAATAAAAACCCAGCATTTATACATGCCATAGACGAAATGATCAAAGTATGCCCAGCTAATAAAAGCAAGAATTTTTCTGCATAAGTAACCCATAGGTAATTGACTTATGTTTTTAATATCTCTAAGTTTGCCTCACGATCTGATACTAAATCCTAAATGAGGTGAACACTTCTCCGTTTACCCCGTAATGACCGTAAATATGCAACTAGTTGACAATATTTTGTGCGTTTCAACGGTTAATTAGAATGAGGTGAAGCATTTCCGCATCTTCTCACAAGCTTACTTCTTCTTCTGGTTCTACCAATCACCGTTCCCAACCTACGCCCTTGTCTCTTGGTACTTGTTCTTCTACCTTTTGCTTTCCATGTAGCTGGGCCTTTCTTCTGCATAATTGGTCAAAAATCAATGTTGATGCGGCCTTCTCTCCCTCCTCTTTCTATGCTAGTATTGGAATTTTTTTCTAAAATGGGATGTTTTCACAATTAATTTAACGAAATAGGTAAACTTTCAAACTCATGACAAAAAATAGGCACACGGAGGATCGGGTTTTGCGAAGCTAGTAAAAGAACTCAAGTCGCTCGCCCGGACAGCGACTTGTCTCAGCGTATATCGCGTCGTCTCTTTCCAGCTTCATTCATTCATTCCAAATTAAAAAAAAAAACCCAATTCGAAACCCTAAAATCCCCTACCCGATTTTTCGTCCAAAACCAACCTTAATCAATCAATTAATTCGAAACCCTTACTGCTCTACGCAATATCAAACAAGTATTTGGGTATTTCTTGGTCAATCTCCATACATATTGAAGGTATTAGCTAGTACTTGCTTTCTTGATTAGTAGTAGTTGATTAGAGTAGCATATTACTCTATTTTATGATTATTATTTCATTTAGGTAGTTGCTATTGTTTTAGTTTAATTTCTTTTGGTTATAATTATGGGGAGAAGTCATTTCCCCTTAATTATTGTGTTATTGGAATGATGAAATAGTTGAAGGAGATGAATGTGTAAGCTATATATATGTAGGTGGAAATGAGTGTTTTATTTTTGCTAATAGTAACATGAGCTACAATCTCCTTAATGAGGTATACACAATCATTGGGGTTGATAGTAGTAAGTATAAATTAGTGTTGAAAATGAAGTTTTCTAGTGTTGGATGTTTTAACGTTGTTTCTCTAAACAATGACCGTTCTTTACAAGCGATGTGGGCTAGTATATGTCATTCAAAGGCGGGATTTATGGACATTCATGTTGAGTTGCACCCA
>JAYMSF010001521.1:0-11890 GCA_036897335.1 Silene vulgaris
GACCGATGCTGTTCGGAACGGACTTGACGCCAAAAATAAATTGGCTTTTGTTGAAGGAACCGTCCAGAAACCCGTCGCCAACACGAGTGACGAAGATAGTATTGAGTCGATTGCGTGGCGCCAATGCACCGCCATGCTCAAAGCATGGCTCCGCAATGTTATCGACCCAAAACTTCATCCTAGTATAACCTTTTCCGCCACTGTGACGGAAATTTGGAATGAACTAAAAGACCGTTTTTCAGTCGGGAACGCACCTCGAGTCCACCAATTGAAAAACGACCTCAACGACTGTAAACAAGGGAAGCAATCTGTAGTTGAGTACTATACTCAACTAAAGACTATATGGGATGAATTAAACAATTACAGTCGAGTCCCACAATGTACTTGCGGGGCTGGCGCGGCCTTGGCCAAAGAACGAGAGGAAGAAAAGGTCCACCAATTTCTTATGGGATTGGATACCGTTCTTTACGGACATCTTCGGACAAATTTATTAATGGAAGATAACATCACATCTCTCAGCCGAACTTATGCTATTGTCTTGCATGAAGAACGTCACAACACTGTCACAAGAGCAAAAGAGGAGCAAATTGAGGCCGCCATGGCTATCAAGCATACCAGCACGCAAGGCAGGGGACGAGGAAATAACTTGAATACAGACTCTGCTGAGCCTACACAGCCGCCACCACCACCAAAGTGTACCTACTGTGACAGGTATTTTCATACCGAAGAATTTTGTTATCAAAAGCACGGCTACCCTTCTAGGGGTCGAGGCCGTGGTCGAGGACGTGGCCGTGGTGGACGTGGAACAGGCCGTGGAGGAGGCCGAGGAGGCAACACTCAAGCTGCGAATGTTGCGACTGTAGAAACAGAGACTAGCACTCAGACTAATCAAGGACTCACGGCAGATGAGTTGTTACGAGTACGGAATCTCTTAGGCAGCAAATCCGACGGTAATCAAGCATCATCATCAGGTATACACACTACAACTCCTGGTGAATGGATACTCGATAGTGGTGCATCCCACCATATGACAGGGCGTTTCGACTTACTCGATAATCGATGGAAAAGCTCACCATCACGAGTGGGACTTCCTGATGGGAAACACATCCTTGCTTCAGAACATGGACGAGTAGTTTTGAATGATAAATTCATTCTTAAAGATGTGTTATATGTCCCAAGTTTAAATTGTGATTTGATTTCCGTCAAACAGCTCATTGAGGAAAATGATTGCGTAGTAATATTTAATAAAAACTATTGTATTGTGCAGGACCAATCTATGACGATGCAGATTGGACTGGGTGAACATCGCAACGGGGTTTATTATTTCAAGACGGAGCCTGGGAATCGTGTTGCAACAACTAGACTGTCTGCAGATACTCGGTTATGGCATAGGAGACTCGGACATCCGTCTAATAGTATTTTACCTTACTTTTCTAATTTAGTAGGAAATAAATTATCTTGGAATAATAGTTATGTTTGTGATTCGTGTTGCCGTGCCAAGCAAACTCGGTCAATTTTTACCATTAATAATAAAAGAAGTAGTGAATTATTTGCGTTAATTCATTGTGACATCTGGGGCGGTTACCGTACTAAGAGTTTGTCCGGAGCACATTATTTTCTCACCATTGTTGACGATTGTAGTTGGAGCGTATGGGTTCACCTAATGAAGGATAGGAGAGAAGTAGGTGACTTAATGCGAAATTTCTGTAATATGACACTCACACAATTCGGCAAACAAGTAAAGATAATTCAAAGCGACAATGGGACGGGGTTTTTGTCAGGAGGAATGAAAGAATATTGTAATGACAGGGGAATACTCATCTAAACTAGTAATATTGATACTCCACAGCAGAATGGAAGAGTGGAGCGAAAACATCGACACATTCTCGAAAAAGCCCGTGCTTTACGTTTTCAATCTGGTTTGCCTTTGTCCTTTTAGGGGGAGTGTGTTCTTACTGCTGCATACTTGATAAACCGCACCCCCACTCGTATTCTTAATGGAAGAACTCCTTACGAAATATTGTATGGCTCAAAGCCGTGCCTTGCTGATTTACGAGTTTTCGGGTCTCTTTGTTATGCACATAATAAAGAAAAACCGAAAGATAAGTTTGGTGAAAGGGGTACGAGATGCGTCTTCATTGGCTATCCACAAGGAAAGAAGGGATGGCGATTGTATGACATTAAGCAGCGGAAGTTTCTGGTTTCTAGAGACGTAACCTTCTATGAGCATATTTTTCCATTTGCGGACAGCAGTGAAACCGTTGAGTTACCACACGAGCTAGATAAAAACTTCCTTGATCAGACCGGGATTCCTAATGCTCATGATTTTTCAAAACACGTACCCACTGACAGTGATGAGAATACGGGTACAGGGGACAGTGACATATCTCCTGGTACTGGTACAATTGAAAAACAGAGTAGAGCAGAGTCCGTGATGGAGGAAGAAAGGCGAGAGGAACCGGTGGTTGAAGTAGAGGCAAGTAGAAATCAGGGGGAAGTCAGTGGCGAACCCATTGTAGTTGCAGATGAGATACGTGAAGGAAAGGGTGCTCGACAGAAATTCGAGCCTGCTTGGAAAAAGGATTACTATTGCAAGTCGTCACGAATAATAAACCCCGCAGACAATGTTCATTCGGTTCCATCTACATCATCCAAGAAAGGTACTCGCTATCCTTTGGTTAATTATATTACTACTGGTTGTTTTTCGAATGCTCACAGGTCGTATATGGCAAGCATTGATAATGCTAAAGAACCCTCAAATTATTTTGAGGCAGCTAACAGTCCCGATTGGAGGAAAGCCATGAGACAAGAAATTCAGGCACTTGAATTAAATAAAACATGGGAGATTGTTAGCTTACCTGCAGGGAAACGACCAATTGGTTGTAAGTGGATATACAAGATTAAACACAAAGCCGATGGTACAATAGAACGGTACAAGGCCCGATTGGTAGCGCAAGGTTTTACGCAAGTAGAAGGAGTCGATTATCATGAAACTTTTGCCCCCGTTGCCAAAATGACTAGTGTGCGATGTTTATTGGCTGTCGCTGTTGCAAAGAATTGGATTATCGAGCAACTTGATGTAAATAATGCGTTCTTACATGGTGACCTAGATGAAGAAGTTTACATGCAGTTACCACAAGGCATCATTGTACCAGGAAAAAATCAAGTTTGCAGGCTATTAAAATCTTTGTACGGGCTTAAGCAGGCGTCACGGAACTGGTTTGCCAAGCTAACGTGCTCACTCGAGGCATACGGCTTTACTCAGTCTATGGCGGATTACTCCTTGTTCCTTAGTCAGCGCAAATATGCCACGGAGATTGTAAAAGACACTAAACTGGAAGGAGTAAAACCCATTGACACGCCTATTCCACAGCACCATCGACTAGCTTTGGCCGAAGGGTATCTTCTTAGAGATCCTATGAAGTATCGGAGGTTAGTAGGTCATCTTGTGTACTTGACAATCACAAGACCAGATTTAGTGTATGTTGTGCACATTCTTTCCCAGTTTGTTCATGCTCCACGAAAAGAACATTGGGACGCTGTTCTTCGCGCTATTCGATATGTTAAAGGCAGCATTGGTAAAGGCATTTTCATGAGACGAGATGCGGACTTGGTAATACAAGGGTATTCAGACTCGGATTACGGTTCTTGTCCTATAAGCAGACGGTCTTTGACAGGTTACTTTGTATCCTTAGGAGGCACACCTATTTCCTGGAAAGCTAGGAAGCAGCCTACAGTGGCAATATCATCGGCCGAGGCGGAATATCGAGCAATGGCAGCATTAACGCGTGAACTTCTTTGGCTAAAAAGCTTCCTCTGTTCACTAGGCATAATTCATGAGCGACCAATGCAAATGTTCTGTGATAATCAGGCGGCTTTACATATTGCAAGAAATCCCGTTTTCCACGATCGTACCAAGCACATAGAGATTGATTGCCATTTCATCCGCAAACATCTTTTAGATCGCACCATTTCTGCGTTTCACATTAGAAGTAAAGAGCAAATTGCGGATTTGTTTACGAAGGCACTTGGAGGAGAAGCATACCGCTATTTACAGTTCAAGTTGGGAATCGGTATTCCTACCGTTCCAACTTGAGGGGGAGTGTGGAAATTATATCTTATAATTATGAGATATTGTATTCTAATTAGTAGATGTTTTACATCCTAATCTCGTAGCATTGTGTTTAGGAAAGGATTGTTGTTAGGCTTAAACTCTCGCCCTATATATGTATGCGTTGTAATCCGTTTTATATACACAAAAATACAGAGACAGAAATTCTTCTCTTCTTTCGTTTATCATGGTATCAGTGAAGTAACGATCCTAATTTTTTTTTTCTTTTCTTCTCCAAACAATCAATCAATCATCCTTTCTCCAATTAATCAATCATGACTGGCGACGACAAAAACAAAGGCAAGGAGGGGGACGGTGGCAAACCGCCTGCCACAATACCACCGTCTTCACCGTTGTACCTTCATCCGTCTGATGCCCCTAGTTTGATGCTTACTCAAACTATTTTTAATGGAGATAATTATGATATCTGGGCCGACGCTGTTCGGAACGGACTTGACGCCAAAAATAAATTGGCTTTTGTTGAAGGCACCGTCACGAAACCCGTCGCTAACACGAGTGACGAAGATAGTATTGAGTCAATCGCGTGGCGCCAGTGCAATGCCATGCTCAAAGCATGGCTCCGCAACGTTATCGACTCAAAGCTTCATCCTAGTATCACCTTTTCTGCCACTGTGACGGAAATTTGGAATGAATTAAAAGACCGTTTTTCAGTCGGAAACGCACCTCGCGTCCACCAACTGAAAAATGATCTCAATGACTGTAAACAGGGGAAGCAATCTGTCGTTGAGTACTACACTCAATTAAAAACTATATGGGATGAATTAACCAATTATAGTCGGGTTCCCCAATGTACTTGCGGGGCTGGAGCGGCCCTGGCCAAAGAGCGAGAGGAAGAAAAGGTCCACCAATTTCTTATGGGATTGGATAGTACCCTATACGGGCATCTTCGGACGAATTTATTAATGGAAGATAACATCACCTCTCTCAGCCGTGCCTATGCTATTGTCTTGCGTGAAGAACGTCACAACACTGTCACACGAGCAAAAGAGGAGCAAAGTGAGGCCGCCATGGCTGTCAAGCATAGCCACGTGCAAGGCAGGGGACGAGGAAACCCGTCGCTTACAGAATCTGCTGAGCCTACCCAGCCACCACCACCACCCCAATGCACCTATTGTGACCGCTATTTCCATATCGAAGAATTTTGTTATCAAAAGCATGGCTACCCTTCTAGGGGACGAGGCCGTGGTAGAGGTCGTGGTCGTGGTGGGCGTGGAGCAGGTCGTGGAGGCCGCGGCAGCAACACTCAAGCTGCGAATGCTGCGACTGTTGAAACAGAGACTGCCAATCAGCCTAATCAGGGACTTACAGCAGATGAGTTGTTACGAGTACGCAATCTCTTAGGAAGCAAATCAGACGGTAATCAAGCATCATCATCAGGTATACACAATACAACTCCTGGTGAATGGATACTCGATAGCGGTGCCTCGCACCATATGACAGGACGTTCTGACTTACTAGAAAATCGATGGAAAAGCTCACCATCACGAGTTGGCCTCCCTGACGGGAAACACATCTTTGCTTCCGAGCATGGACGAGTAACTTTGAGTGACAAATTCGTTCTTAAAGATGTGCTATATGTCCCAAGTTTAAATTGTGATTTGATTTCCATAAAACAACTCATCGAGGAAAACAATTGTGTAGTCATATTTAATAAAAACTATTGTATTTTGCAGGACCCATCTATGACGATGCAGATTGGACTGGGTGAGCATCGCAACGGGGTTTATTATTTGAAGACGGAGTCTGAGAATCGTATTGCAACAACTCGGCTTGATGAGGATGCTCGGTTATGGCATAGGAGACTTGGACATCCGTCTCATAGTATTTTACCTTACTTTTCTAGTTTAGTTGGCAATAAATTATCTTGGAATAATACTTATGTTTGTGATTCGTGTTGCCGAGCCAAGCAAACTCGGTCGATTTTTACAATTAATAATAAAAGAAGTAGTGAATTATTTTCATTAATTCATTGTGATATTTGGGGCGGTTACCGTACAAAGAGTTTGTCTGGGGCACATTATTTTCTCACCATTGTTGACGATTGTAGCCGGAGCGTGTGGGTTCATCTAATGAAGGATAGGAGAGAAGTAGGTGACTTAATGAGAAATTTCTGTAAAATGACACTGACACAATTTGGGCAACAAGTGAAAATAATTCAAAGCGACAATGGGACGGAGTTTTTGGCAGGAGGAATGAAAAAGTATTGTAATGACAATGGAATACTCATCCAAACCAGTAATATTGATACTCCACAGCAGAATGGAAGAGTAGAACGGAAACATCGACACATTCTCGAAAAAGCCCGTGCTTTACGTTTTCAATCCGGACTGCCTTTGTCCTTTTGGGGGGAGTGTGTTCTTACTGCTGCGTACTTGATAAATCGCACTCCCACTCGCATTCTTAATGGACGAACTCCTTATGAAATATTGTATGGTTCGAAACCGTGCCTTGCTGATTTACGAGTATTCGGTTGTCTTTGTTATGCGCATAACAAAGAAAAACCGAAAGATAAGTTTGGAGAAAGGGGTACGAGATGTGTTTTCATTGGCTATCCACAAGGAAAGAAGGGATGGAGATTATACGACATTAAGCAGAGGAAGTTTCTGGTTTCTAGAGACGTACAATTTTATGAAAATATTTTTCCGTTTGCGGATAGCAGTGAGACTGTCGGATTACCACCCGAGATAGATAAAACCTTTTTTCACCAGACCGGGATTCCTTATGCCCATAATTTTGAAGAGCACGTACCCACTGACAATGATAAGATGCCGAGTACAGGGGACAGTGGCGTGCCTCCTGGTACTGTTGAAAACGTTGAAAAACAGAGTAGAGCAGATTCAGTGGTGGAAGGAGAAAGACGAGAGGAACCGGTGGTTGTAGTAGAGGCAAGTCGAGATCAGGGGATAGCCCGTGATGACATAATAATGGCTGACAATGAGTTACGTGAAGGAAGGGGTGCTCGACAGAAATTCGAACCCGCTTGGAAGAAAGATTACTATTGTAAATCGTCACGAATAATAAACCCCGCAATCAATGCTCATTCGGTTCCATCTACAGCGTCCAAGAAAGGTACTCGCTATCCTCTAGTTAATTATATTACTACTAGTTGTTTTTCGAATGTTCACAGGTCGTATATGGCAAGCATTGATAATGCCAAAGAACCCTCAAATTATTTTGAGGCGGCTAAGAGTGCCGATTGGAGGAAAGCCATGAGACAAGAAATTCAGGCGCTTGAATTAAATAAAACATGGGAAATTGTTAGTCTGCCTGAAGGGAAACGACCGATCGGTTGCAAGTGGATATACAAGATTAAACACAAAGCCGATGGTACAATAGAACGGTACAAAGCCCGATTGGTAGCGCAAGGTTTTACGCAAGTAGAAGGAGTCGATTATCATGAAACCTTCGCCCCCGTTGCCAAAATGACTAGTGTGAGGTGTTTATTAGCGGTAGCTGTTGCAAAGAATTGGATTATTGAACAATTAGATGTCAATAATGCATTTTTACATGGTGAACTCAATGAAGAAGTTTACATGAGGTTACCACAAGGCATTGTTGTACCAAAGAAGAATCAAGTTTGCAAGCTATTAAAATCCTTGTACGGCCTTAAGCAAGCGTCACGGAACTGGTTTGCAAAGCTGACTTGCTCACTCGAGGGATACGGTTTTACTCAGTCTATGGCAGATTACTCTCTTTTTACTTATAATAAAGGCAATGTTTTTATTGGCATTTTAGTTTACGTCGATGACATGATTGTTGTGAGCAATGACATGGCTGCGTGCACCCGACTCAAAGCTTTTCTAAATGGACAGTTTGGCATTAAAGACTTGGGCCGATTGAAATATTTTTTGGGTATTGAGGTAGCCACAGGACCGAAGGGACTGTTTCTTAGTCAGCGGAAATATGCTACGGAGATTGTCAAAGAAGCAAAAATGGAAGGAGCGAAACCTATTGACACGCCTATTCCACAGCACCATCGCCTAGCTTTGGCCGAGGGGTATCTGCTTAAAGACCCTATGCAGTATCGAAGGTTAGTAGGCCGTCTTGTGTACCTAACGATCACAAGGCCAGATTTAGTGTATGTAGTGCACATTCTTTCCCAGTTTGTTCATGCTCCACGAAAAGAACATTGGGATGTTGTTATTCGCGCTATTCGATATATTAAAGGGAGCATTGGTAAAGGCATTTTTATGAGACGAGATGCGGAATTGGAAATACGAGGATATTCAGACTCGGATTATGGTTCTTGTCCTGTCAGCAGACGGTCTGTGACAGGTTATTTTGTGTCATTAGGCGGCACACCTATTTCATGGAAAGCTAAGAAGCAACCTACAGTGGCCATATCATCAGCCGAGGCGGAATATCGAGCGATGGCAGCATTAACGCGTGAACTACTTTGGCTGAAAAGCTTCCTCGGTTCTCTAGGCATACATCATGCTCGCCCAATGAAAATGTTTTGTGATAATCAGGCGGCATTACACATTGCAAAGAATCCCGTTTTTCATGATCGTACCAAGCACATAGAAATCGATTGCCATTTCATCCGTAAGCACCTTTTACACCGCACCATTTCTGCGTTTCACCTTCGAAGTAAAGAGCAAATTGCAGATTTGTTTACAAAAGCTCTTGGAGGAGAGGCATACCGCTATTTACAGTCCAAGTTGGGAATCGGCATTCCTACCGTTCCCACTTGAGGGGGAGTGTGGAAATATTATCTTTAAGTTTATGATATAGTTTGTATTGTATTTGGTATTATCGACAAACTCAATTTCTATCCTAATCTCACATATTGTATTTAGGAAAGGATTGATGTAAGGCTTAAACTCTTGCCCTATATATATGCCTCATTGTATTGTATTATGATCATCAAGAAATATACACATAAATTCTTCCCTTCTTTGTTTAACAGTTTCTTTGATCACGGATTTACGCGTGACTTGTGAGTCTGATTATCCTGAGGTTTTGGAGGCAGCTGCATTGGAAGTTGATGGTTGTAGAAAAATTCAAACAATCCCTTCATGTTTGCCAGTCTCATCTCAAGCGAATTCTTATAAAAAGATGTTGTGGAAGTGATGGAGAAGTAAATATGATCAAATTTCTTCTTGGTAAGGCATCCATTTTGACGGAGTTTGTTGTATGCTTGCCAAAGACTCCTTATGGAGTAGATGATCCTGATTTTTATGAATTTAAGAAAACACTCCAAGAGCTACCTAAGGCATCCAAGTCGTGCGCTATAATATATTGCAACGATGAATCAATCTTCTTATAGTATCATCATCTGATTGTATTTTACATATCTTAATTAAGTATGCATATGGTTGGACGGAATGCACTCGCTTGCTGTTTCACTGTTTTTGATTTTAGCCATTCTTATCTACAACCACTGCACTATTTGATGTGTCATGTGTGCGACAGTAATTGAGTCGAAAATGAAAGGTCGTACATATTATCATTATCAACGTAAACAAAAGTTGTTTAGTTGTCATTACACTTAACGGATTAGAAGATCAAACTTTAAATATAAAACTACAAACAAACAAACAACCAAAGCCGAGTTACTCATTAAATTACTAAAGATATGAGTGCGACATAAAAATCATCCCCTCTTTTTTGTTCCAATGAACTTGACATTATGCAACATGACCTCAACATTATCAAGACTAGGACAGCGCCATTTAACCCAAGCAGGAGGTGGGAAAATTAAGCCAGTATACTCCTCCATTGACAGCTCTTGAAACTCTACCATCCCTTTCTCCTCCTCTTCCATATCGTACATTCTAAGGTACCTCCAATACTCGGGAAAACGTATCGCCTTTAGACACTCTGCACCCTCGGGTAACTCCTGAGATGTACTCTGACATGCATCATAGATCAATGGAATTGGCCTAATAAACAAGCAAATTGAACCCGGCATCCAATTTGGCAAAATTGTGGACGAGACACCAAATGCGACATCGTACCAAATGAAGAGTATTTGATCCCCTAGGTTGGTCACACGCTCCCACTTGTGCTCTTCAAATTTCTCCCCTTGTCTCAAAACGAACAAGGCTAAGGTCTTTTTTTCGGAGCCTACCTCGCACAAACTGATGACAAAATATAAGTGCGCATTACAAGGCACCAAGGACACACCATAGAGAATGTAGGTACCACCATCAATGGACACCGAGTACATGTTATCAATTCTTTTGCGTAGACAATTATCCGGGGCATCAATGAATTTGAACGATATCTCGGGTTTGCTAGGATCCAACACCCCAACCTTCCAATTAGCCACATCAAAAGCATAAAAAAGACCATTATGATACGCAATGTCGAGTACCTTATACTCCCGACCGTCGGGAAAAGTGCCCTTAATTGGAACCCAATCACGGTCATGTAACCGCTTAAATACCAAACCACCTTGGCCGCAACTACTGCCAGGCGTCTTGAGTTGAGCAAGCACGGCAAAAATGTAACTAGACTTCAAGTTCCAGCCTCCGACCACCTTCTTTGACAGAGTTTTCTTACCAGACACGTGTTGGAGAGACCAAGGTTTTGCAAGCTCGAGAAGATGAGAATCGAGGAGGTTAATTCGGGTGGTGATGGGTGGGTCGGAATAAAAGTAGTCATCAAGATTGAAGGGGTTCAAGAGGTGCCACTTATTAAGACCAGTCTGGGAAATTCTGGCAAGCCAGGGAGAGGGGGAGGGACTAGTGTCGCCAAGAGGGGAAATTAGGTAGAATCGAGATTGGAGAAGGAGGACATCAGAAAGATTGGTTTTTTTTGTTGTCAATAATAATGTCAGGGACGCGGAAATGGGCCGGCGGTTTGGGGATTTCGTCGAGAGGGAGGGAAGTTCGCCAAGTGGAGCATACTCCTCGAATGCGGGGGAGATCTAGTGTTAAGTCCATGTAATTGAGTAGGTGTTGGAGAATGTCTCTTGGTAGACTACTCCATTCAGCGGTGTTGCTGCTACTGTTTGCTGTGGTCACAGTAGACCGGGAACAAGGTTGCTCCATTTTGAAATTCAATAATGGTCTACTGTTTGATTGTTTTGAGTTGACTGTTTGAGTTGAAGAGTGGTTACTGTGGTACTGTGGTTTATGACTACAACAGTAAAAAGTACAAAGGAAATAAAATGACTTCCTTGCGCTCCAAGGATTTTGTCGTTACACCAATAACACATTCACACGTCTCTCTCTTTTTTTTTTCTTTTTTCTTTTTTTCTAATTCAAGTCTTACGCATGAAATGATTTCATTTTAGCCTTTTAGGAATGAGTTGGACCAAATTTCCTAGTTATGTTTAGATTTGTTTCTGGCTCTGTTTGCTGAACATCGGGTTCATATTTGGCAAAAGTGGGTTGTAAAAACAAATTGAAGTGGAGAGAAGACACAAGTAGAGTGCACAAGGAGTAACAATCTGTTTTGTCTTATTTACCTACATGGGTAGTACTCATCCCGTCACAAGGAAGACTTGTTGATGATGAAAATGTTGACCAGCTAAAAATCACTCTTGATGACATTATACACACTAGTAGGGCACAGTATGGATCAGATATCGATTTCGATCGGATATCCATTTCTGAAACTCACAATTTTCATTATCCGATATCTGATCCGAAACATTCGGATATCCGATTATTAGTCCAAAAATTTCGGATCGGATATCCAAATATCCGTTATCCGATCTGATTTCAAGACTATTACTTTCTCTATATTTTACTTTATCTTAGGAAATCGATTTTCAATGTAAAATTTTTACTATAATTTAGCTCCAAT
>JAYMSF010001522.1:0-11890 GCA_036897335.1 Silene vulgaris
TAATATTTCACAAACATAAAAAAGAAGCGTACCTCGTTAAATAGAAGATTTTATGATGATATAGAGACATTGTTTCATACAAAAGTCCAAGTTACAAATGTGACATCATAAAGTATACAACCAAGAATAAGTAATTGAAATCTCTGACTTTATACTGGAATCTATAGAATGTTCGTTTAGGAAAAGCAAAGTTGTCTACTTCTCTGAAGTCTGAATCAATTTTGGGTGTGCTGCATGCTGCATTCATACTATAACTAGACAATCAGTAAGTCTTTCTTGTCACGGATATATCCTCACAAACTTGTAACTAGTCAAATCTATATGCATGTAGATAAGACAACAATCAAAGTGTTTAAAGAGTCACAAATGATTTGTCTTTATCTACCCATATAATGTGGGTGATCGATATATAACCCGTTACAAGCGTCCGTCACGAACAAGAATTTGTGTAAAATGCGTGAAAAACAGAGATGTAGAAACAAGAAATGTGAGATATAGTACAAAAAAAATTAATGTGATGTTCGTTTTGAAAATAGATCGAATTGTATAACTGTATTTATAAGTAGACGACCATCATAGAAATATAGAATGGCAATGTTACCTTAATACGCTTATGTGTGTATGGCGTATTTTTTCTCCTCAATAAGTTTTTGTAACAATTACTCGATTTGTAGTTAAAAATGGTGACATGGGGATACATTGAAAAGAAGAATAATACTCGTATGATGTTCCGTAAAATATATGATGAGATATTGAAGTGTCAACTTAGTACATGTCATACGAGGGTACTAAGTATGATAGTCTATATAACGGTTTTACAATAAAATATTGATTTTTTTATAAACAGAAGCGGGATTAACCCAAAAATACAATAAAATACTACGGAGTATTGTAAGACTACCTTTAAAATACCATATTTAGTGAGATGTCTAACGAAACTCTTTTTTATACTCATTTTTAATGTATTCCTTGAAATTCTGAGGGTACGCGTTAGAAAAAAAACCGTTTTCAAGCAAAGAAAAAACAACAAATCAAAATATAGTTCATCCTCGATTCCTCGTCAAAGAAACAACAGCTCGAGAAAACAAACCCAATCTGCCCAAAATTGTAGACCCATTTCTGATCTAACCAATCATCATCTAATCAAACCAAAATAATTTAATTAAAAAAATACCCAAATTGAATCGTGGGTTTCCCAGAAAATACAAAATTAGGGTTTTAAGCACCAAAGAAACAAACAAATTACCCAAAAAAATGGCGAATTTGTACGTGAAAACGATGCCATCTATAGATCAAAATAGGAATACAGAGTGGTTTGCATACCCAGGTGTATGGACTACATATATATTGTTTCTCTTCATTTCATGGCTTCTTGTTCTTTCTTTCTTTTCTTGTTCTCCTGGCATGGCTTGGACCGTTGTTAATCTCGCCCATTTTGCTGTAATTTTCTCTCCTTTTTTTGTTCATTTCGTGTTTTTAGGGTTTTTTTATTGATTGGTTGATTGATTGATTGATGGGTTTGTGTTTGATTAGGTTGGATGATTGTTGTTTTTGATGATAGAAGAGATTGAACAATTTGGGTTGGTGAAATTGTGATTCTTGTGTCTAAAAGATGCAATTTAGTGTTTTTTTAGTTTGGAAATGTGGAATTTTAGTGTGTTTTTTCGGTCGACGGATGAATATTAGAAGAGATTGGGGTGATGATTCATGTATGAAAAGATGTGATCGTTACGGTGTAGGTTAGTGTTTTAGTGTTTTTGGAGTTTGGAAATGTAGGATTTTAGTGCTTTTATGGTTGAGGGATGATTATTAGTAGAGATTTATGCAAAACTCGAAACAATTGGATTGATGATTCATGTATGAAAGAGAGATGTGATCT
The DNA here is from genome assembly GCA_036897335.1 of Silene vulgaris. Lineage (NCBI taxonomy): Eukaryota > Viridiplantae > Streptophyta > Magnoliopsida > Caryophyllales > Caryophyllaceae > Silene > Silene vulgaris. The sequence goes on from JAYMSF010001522.1 coordinate 1,880, forward strand.
TTAGGGTGTACTGTGTAGGTTAGTGTTTTAGTGTTTTTGGAGTTTGGCAATGTAGGATTTTAGTGCTTTGATCGGTCGAGGGATGATTATTAGTAGAGATTTATGCAAAACTCGAAACAATTTGGGTTGATGATTCATGTATGAAAAGGACGCGATCTTTCGGGTGTAGGTTAGTGTTTTAGTGTTTTGGAGTTTGGAAATGTGGGATTTTTAGGGCTTTTTTCGGTGGAGGGATGCTTATTGTATTCAATGCTAGAAGGATTTTATGCAAAACTTTTAACAATTTGGGTTGGTGATTCCTGTGTGAAATAGATGTGATCTTGCAGGGTGTAGGTTACTCTTTAGTTGTTTTGGAGCTTGGAAATTTAGGATTTTAGTGTTTATTTCGGTTGAGGGGTGTTGATTGCTGTATTCATTGCTAGAAGTGATTTATGCAAAATTTTAAACATTTTTGGGTTTGTGATTCATGTGTAAAAAAGATGTGATCTTGGAGGATCTAGGTTACTGTTTTAGCGTTTTCGAGTTTGGAAATGTAGGATCTAGTGTCTTTTTTGGGCTGATGGATGATTGTTGTATTCAATGCGAAAAGAGATTTATGCCGAACTCAAACAACTAGGGTTGGTGATTCATGTGTGAAAAACGATGCAATCTTGTAGGGTGTAGGCTGCTCTTTCGTGTTTTTGGAGTTGAGAAATGTAGGATTTTAGTGCATTTTTTTTTCACATCGAGCCACTACTAGTTACAAATAATGATGAACCCAGAGTTTATGATGTTTGGGTGAGAGCCAGCCCACTACTAGTTACAAATGTTGTTGATGGTAATTTAGTTCTGTAGCCAAGGATATGGAATCTAATGTGAGTTACAATTTATCTAGTATGGTAGCACTGAGTTGTTTTAGTAATCTACGTGTTGAGTCGATCTTCATGTGAATTACAATGGGTTATAACACTAATTTTAGATGGAAAAGGTATGGCCATATGGATGGGGAATAGATGGGAAGATATAAATGGCCTTATGTGTTATCTCCAAGCATAACTTTGGAAGTATTTGGCTTATTTAAGAGGGTGGGGAGGGATATTGGAACCCTATTGCCCCTTACCTTTCTGAGGCCCTATAATCTAAAACGGAAGAGAATGGATTGCTCATTTATTTCCTCCGAATCCTGATCAGTTAATTTTAAAGGAACTTCAAATGGCACAACATCAGCTTTTGCTCTGCTGGAAGCAGTTTTTTAGATGTGTAGTAGACGGCTTCTGAAGTTTGGAAATGTAGGATTTTAGTGTTGTGTTCTCACTTGAGGGTTTACCAGTTACAATTAGAGCCTAAAATTCATGTTACATCGGTACTGCTTTAGCTGTCTGGTTATATGACAATTAGATTTCAACGTGGAGTGTTGATCACGTAATGTCGTAATGTGCATTCTTCTAAGAGACGGAGGGGGCATTATTTATATAAGATGATACATCTTTTGTAGATGATTCTTCTTGCATATGCTCTGCTCTAGCTAAAGGTATGATTCCAATGTGATTTACGATCCGTTTAGTATGAGAAAATGGAGTCGACGTTGTAATCCACATAGTGAGAGGATCCTAATCTGAATTGCAATGTGTATTGAAAGCTAATTTTAGACGGAATTGTAAGAAGAGATAGGTGGCCTTACGTGTTATCTTCGAGCATAACTTTGGAAGGATTTGGCTTATTTAAGAGGGGGCAAAATTGGAACCCTATCATCCGTTAACTTTCTGAGCCCCTGAATTTTTTTAAGGGAATGCCTTACTCATTCCCTCTCTCGTTTCTTCCTCAATCCACAGTAATAATTCCTTATCAGTCATTTATTGAGAGACTTAGGATGTCATGTCACGTCAACTTTTGCATGCTTGAAGGAGTATTCTATATTTGAACTAGACAGCTTTGGAAGACTACCCTGGAAGTTCTGAATGAATATAGACTCCAGTCTCCACGACGTTTTGATAATAGCATTGTCAGTTGTTGCTTGTTAGTACTCAAGATTTCGTATATTTGCTTAAAGGTGTATTCTATATTTGCACTAGACACATTAATTTTTGTATAAAAGTAAGCAGTGCCATAAATACCGAATCTTTAGAAATTGTGGGTACTGGACTGGCATCGTTACAGGATGCAAAGCACTCTGAAATTATATTTGCACTAGACACATTAATTTTCGTATATTTGCTGACCAATTGTTGTATTTACGCCTATTCAGGTGACTTATCATTTCTTCCACTGGAAGAAAGGAACCCCATTTTCTGAAGATCAAGGAATTTACAATCGCTTGACTTGGTGGGAGCAGGTTGACAATGGCAAGCAGCTTACATGGAACAGAAAATTCTTGACTATCGTACCTATGGTGTTGTAAGTACTTCGTGTACAGCCTACCTTAATAAAATGCAATTAATTAATACTACAGTGGATAGTCTGTGATGGTCTAACTTATCCGTATCTGGTAACCTGGTAAACAAAGGCTTTGATTGTGTGCTCTTCTTGACTGCTTTTTTACATCATCTGGTTGATTCCAAATTTGAGCCGGTATAAGTTTTGGACTACTACTCTATTAGGGCAGGAAAGCTTTTGCTTTCTGTTTATAATGTGACTTTTTTCTCACGGCTTTCTTTGCAAAAACTTAGGCGACGATTTTACATATGAGATTAATCAATCAGCAATATAAGCTTGAAGATTGGTAAAGACATGCTGAACTTTCTGTGTCAAAATACAAGATCCTAGAAGATGTGTTTTTGTATTTTAAGAAAAAAGATTTTGATGTGAAAGTAATATATTAAACTGCCATATTTTTCCGAATATAAAACTTTTGTTTCTCTGCTATTTTTTTTATTTACTGGGGTATAGACGTATAGTTAGCTTTTTTATGACACTACTGAAAATGAGCATGGTAACAGGTACCTGATAGCCTCCCATACAACCGATTACCAACATCCTATGCTTTTCTTCAACAGTATTGCAGTAATAATACTGGTTATCGCAAAATTTCCAAACATGCACAAGGTTAGGATCTTTGGTATCAATGGTGATCAGTGAGGCGAGCAACGCATTGAATTGACATTCTCGGGACCACTGCTCATCCTTTTTCCCGTCTTCTGAGGTGGTTTATTTTTTATCGAGAACAGATTAAGGACATATATATAGGTTTTATGAGATCTCTTCTGTACAGCAAAGGCTGCCGTTTTTCTGAAGCTTCACTTCCCTCCTGCAGTTTTACTGGTGTATTAAATTCTGTTAGATCGACGAGCTAGATTTTTTCATTTCGATATTTTTTTGTTTACTTCTTCCATTTTATTTTATTTTTGTCATCTCTTATTTATTTATTGGCCAGCAAGTGGGCATTTCAGCAAAGATCACATTATCATTTGTTTACCTCTTTCATTTTAGTTTATCAGTTCTTTTTTACCAATTCATTTTACGAAAAATTACTCCGTACAGCAATCTGATAGTAAAGCATTGAACCACCAGCCTGAGTAACAAGTGTAAAAATTTCCATCAAGGGCCGAGTAATTGATATGTACAATTGTCGATGCAGCAAGAGAGAAATTGCCTTCTACCATCCTCCGTCTAGGCGTCTCGCATACAGTTTGCTATAAGAAACACCAAAAGTCTATTATCGTCATCAACTGAAACTATTAACCATCGTGAAGAGTGCTTGCATAACATCGTTCCAAAATGCCTAATTTCAATTACGCTTTGAACAAAACAAAGATGTCGAAATAGGAATGGAGGAAAATATCATAAAATCGGATCAGAAAATATACTGTACTGCATGCCCAGTACTAATGAGCCTACGCATTACGCTGATTCCAAAAAATCGAGTATCTTAGGAATCGCAAAAAATAGCATTGCATCAGCCCTACCAATATGAACTTAACCTAATCACTATACATGAAAAGGCAGGCAAAATACTAATATCTCAGTAGCTATCAGATGTAACCAATTAGTTGTATATCCTCATGAATCAAGCCAGGTACTTGAATATCTGGGCATTCTCCAAGTCTCTTTCAATGTATTCTCGAGTAATCAAATCTTCGATTCTCCTCTTGATCACCTTGAAATCAGGCTGCAAATAATAAAAGTGAACCATCATTAGAGGGGCGCAAAAACAATACGAGACAGTCAGCAATATACTAGGAGACGGTCTCTCACACACGTCACACTCACTGGCGAGAAATTGGCAAGAAATTGCCGTACCTTAAACATCCGGCTGAGCTGCTCAACACACTCAGTAACCAGTTGCTGATACCCCAACACCTTCCTACTCTTCATAATGCGCACAATCGAAGCATCAATAGCAAACCGCCTATCTTTGTCAACATCCTCAACTATCTTCTTCCTTTCATCAACAGGAGGCAAAGGGATCTGCACATTCAAAACAAAGTATTATCTCACGAATCTACCAAGAGAATCTCATAAAAGTTTCCGGTGACTTTGACAGATTATACAAAATAACCACCAAATTGGGGATAACATAGCACATACCCTAATTCTCCTCATTCTGTCGGTAAAACCGGAGTTGAATGAAAAGTGATCAGTTTTGGAGATAGATCTTGAGCTCGGTTCCTTGACCAGAATCTTATATTTGGCACAAGACAAAGAGTGCAACACTCTGGTCAAGTCCTCATCTGCTAAATTCAGCTGTTCTGCAATCTCTGAATAGCTCAGACGATCGGCTGTATTAAAGAGTAGCATAGCGGCAGCCTATACGACACGTAAATCAGATAAATCAGATATTATAATCAATCAAATTTTATCAAAATAGGATTGGAACATTAAATAAACTTAGTGAAAAAAAAAAATTACCTGATAGGTCCCAACCACCATTTCAATTGTTTTTGCACCAAATTTGCCACTAATATTGCAACTCCCCAGCGAATAAATAAATGTGAGCTTCCTGTGCTTCGTTTTTGTTGCATAAAATAGCTTAAAGGTTTCAATCCCATTCACCTGTAAATTGTTTTTAACAGTAAATAATAATTACTCAATAACTAATCCTGCAGTAAATAAAACTGCGACGAACTGACAGCAGTGACCTAGAAAGCACTCATTACCATTTCCTGAGGAACCCTGAGATCAGATGATTTGTAAGAAGGCCAGAACCCGGTTGTGAGAACTGTCACACTCATATCAAGCCCACGATTCGTGGCTGAGTTTTCCTTTAGAAAGTCTTCAAACTCACTCTGATTCTCCCTTGCCAATGTCAAATCCGTTACCATCCCTTCCATCTTCGAGGTGAATTGACCACCGCACTGCTGTTTCAGTTTCGACAAGATACTTCTTTCATGATCATCATTGGTGCTCTTATCAAACAGTAGGCGGCGAGAGAGTTTTTTCCTAACAAAGACAAAAAAAAAAAGATAAGATTTCATATTATCATTGTAACTATTGTATATTATGAGAAGAAAATCGAGAAATACTGACCTGTGGAATTCGGCGAACAGATCCTTATCACTGACATAAGCAAGAAGTTTCACCACCTGCAGAAGTTAATAATAAATAATTAGTCAAAAGGTGGGTGTCTTCGCAATGTCCGTTGATGCTCATTGTCTGTTAAGATGTTACCTTATCAAGCGAGTCCTCAATACCATTATCGTCTAGCTTTTCAGCCCCACCTTTCTTGAGAATAATATCACAGAATGTTGCCAGCAGTTCAGCACTTGAGTTACCAGCAACACCTTTGCCCAAAAATATCTCAAATGCTTCTTTGAGAGACTGCAAAGTACCATATACTTCAAATCAGAATTCAGAACATACCGTAAATATACCATGACGGTTGATGTTCATAAACAAATGATTGAGGAGACGGAGGGAGTATTACGCAGACAAACCTTATGAAAGATGGTGTGACTGCCAAAGCACCCAGTCACATAAGCCATGTACTTGTCATGCAAATTTATCACGTTCCTAACAAAGACCTGATGAAAAATCAATTTAAAGGTCAGAACGGCCTAAACCATCAAGTTAACCCACAAGGTACATCGGGACAGTAAAAGTTCTCAGAAAGGAGTTCAAGTTAGGGGACATGCCTGCTCATATGAACCGCCTTCAGCCTTGTCGGCCTTGTCAGCCTGACAACAACAAAAAATAGGAAGAGAAATCATTGAAAGGGCAAATACTGCCAACGATACATCCAAATAGAGGACTAGAATAGCAACATAATGCCGTATTATTCTTGGCCTTACTAGCGAAATCAACAGGAAAACAACCACCGCAGTCCAAAGTAACTTGCTACTAAATAGTTGGATATCTTTCTAGTCGCGTATATAGACAAGTTTAATTAGTTTTACAGCAAGTTCCTAGCAGTCAAAATTTTGGCCTTAGGGCATCTAAACCGTAATTACTTCTACTAATAAGTGTGCCCGGGATTAGTTTTGCACCAAAATAGATCTTCAATCAAACCCAAACAAGAAGCAGGAATAACATAAATCGCGGAGAGTAACAAACCTTGTTACGTGCACCATCATCTGCCAGTTGGACCAAGGCTGTACCTTCATCAATGATGTGCTGAAGGAAAAGTGAAATTTATCAAAAAGAATGTGAGATGAGCATATAGCTAACTCTGTAAAACATGCAGCAAAACTTACCTCCTTGACGATTTTTCCAATGGGCTCCAACCCTTTGTCAACTTTGCTGTAAAGTCTGTACATCCTGGAAAGATCATCGACCTTATCGTCTTTCAGCAATGCGCGACATCCTGAGCCCTCTTTCTCAATTAATTGGGTTTCATAAACCCACAACAGCTCATGCTGCACTTTCTGTAATTAAGCAACCAAGAAGACCAAACCATTATAAGATTCCAAGTTTACAACAAACAAAAACTTGGAAAATCAATATTTTGACGACAAATTTAACCATTAATAGAATACCTCTAATAGCTTGGCCTCAGTATCAGCATGCAGATAATGAGCTACTCTATCTTTCTCTTTGATCAAAGATTCCTCGGACTGTATCACCAAATGAAAATTATTAAGAGACTATACTAGTGATGTTGTATAGGAATATATGTAATCAAAAACGAGATTCTGAATAGGGCATTGCCTTCAACATGTACTCGGGACATGTAAATTCTTGAATCCAGGTAGCGGCCTTCCGAGAATAGTAATCTGCACTATTCTCCAGCATAGGTGCCTCGAAATCCTTCTCATATTCATCTGTTCCAAGCTCAATAAATATGGAAAGCGCATTCTTCAATAATGCCCGATCAATTTGTCCACCTTCCCTTTCCAAAAGAATCTGCTTACAAGAATATTTTACTTAATTACATCGATTACAATTTACAAGTGCAGTGCACCTTGCAAGAATAGTTTTTAAGTTCAAACAATGAACTAACCTGTGCTAGAATAGCCTCCTTCGCTTTGCCATTCATTTCTTTATAAACCTGATAAATCGAGGTAAAAGTTAGCAGTCGGTTCAAAATCCTTCAGAAAGAAGCATACAAATTTCAAATTGTGAAATAGCTATTACCAAATCACGGAAGCAGTCAATTGCAGCTTCACGCAATGAAGGAAATGACCTCCGAGCGATATAGTATCGGTCTAGATAGGTGAAAAACCGCGACAGCCACCTGATCATTACTTTATGATTTAACCATCTTTGCACCAGTTCCTTGAGCATGAATTCGTCGTGTTTATGCCTCAATGCTGGCAAAATCTAGTTAATATAACACAAAAACAGTAATTAGATGTCGGATAATACTTCAGCCTATGATACTGCTGTGCCACTCCAGCACAGTCGAAAAGCACAGCTTATATTTCTCATAAATGTATTCAGGATATTCAGTAGTTTCTCACCGTCTCCTTCAAGTAATCGGCAAAGACCTCCTTGTAGTTCGTATAAAGTTGTTCAGAATAATCATGAGGTGATTTCTGGGTGCACATATTGTAGATTGTCCTGCAACACAGTTATGAATTAGCAACAACGGTGCGTAAAGGCACACAATCATATTGATTGATCACAGTGAGTAAGGAGGATAGATACGTGTATAGCTGGATGTAGAGTTCTTCTCTGAATGGCGACTCTGGTAACCCTTCAAGGATCCGCTTCAGCTTCGTGATCCCCGTTTCCATAACACTCCATCCATCCTCCAATACAATCGGCTGTTTATCCATCTTCTATTTACCCAATTAGCTCACCCTACCAACAAATAACAAGACTGTCACTTTATAAAAATTCAACTATCTACCTACAAATTACCTATGTTAAGCCCATACCCATGGGCGACACAACATTCAAGGATACCCGATACTTATCAATTCAACAGTTCTCTTACTGGATACGAGTATTTAAAGCATATAATATGATATACTTACTTTATTAATTTATAAATACGTCAAATTTGTAGTCAAGGAGAGTCCAACACTCGGATTTATGCCCGTGAGTAAAAACATTAAAGCACGATGCATGACAATCTGAGGCGGATCCGATATTTATGTTTTAGATATTCAATTAGTCATGTTTAATTGTTTAAAGTGTAATCAGCAGAACGATTGCGAACCATATACATGTTGCGAAAACTACGGCTAGATACGGAGTACAAAAGAAGCAATACTAGACTAACATCAACTCAAACACTAAGAAAGCAATACAAGACTAACATCGATCAACTCGACGTGCATGTTGCGAAAACTATGGCTAGATACGTAAACAGCATGAACCCTACTTCCAGAAACATAATCAACTACTAACCCTAATCCTAAAATCGTTTAGGATCATCAACCCTAATTACATCTAACATACTAAAAAAACGCAAATACTCCCTCCGTCCAAATCATCTATTTACGTTTAATTAAAATACCCATCACAAAGACGGACTTTTCATGGGTACACAATCAATGAAAGGCGTTATTTTTCGATACGACGAATAATTTAGCAACTACTACTAAAAACCTAACTCAAGTAAATCAAAATTATCATCAACAACGAACACGAACACGAAAAAGGTAATAATAATTACAATAATTATCAAAGAAAAACAACGTTGAAAAGAAGAAGAAGAGATTGAACTAACAAGGAAATAATTAGGGTTTTGGAAGACGGAAATTGTGAATGGAGAAGCAAGAGAATTGAGGAAGGAATTTGTAGGAGGCGGGAGTTTATGAAGAAGTTGAACCCTTTGTTTGTGTTTGGGTGTGCTTTTATAGGTGTCGTTCACGATCAAAATACGGAGTAGTTTTGTGTTTTGTTTATGGTATGTGAATCTAATACAAACTCAAATTTTCCAAGTCTTGGGTAGGCAGTTGAGTTGATTAGACATGGGGTAGATTGTAGACCATAAATTTAAAGATGGAAGTGGGCCGTATTGGGTCGTGTCTCGTTTCGGTCCAGTGTGTCGGGAGAAAAAAAAAAGTGGCACGGCCCAGTTTCATGAAGGTCGGATTTGTGCCGCGTCGTAGTAGTTAAGATATGGTGTAGCTTAGGGCTTGTCAAAAGTGCGGGCCAGCTCGGCAAAACCCGTCCTTTATTCCGGGCCGTTTCTGGGCCCCCCATGTCAAGCCTGACCCGTCCTAGGCACGCCCAAAATCAGTCTCTCGGGTCGCCTTTTGCCCGGCCCACTTTACCAATAACCCCTATCTCTGGGCTGGCCTGCCACCAGCGTGGTTGACCAGCCCTAGTGTAGCTCAAAGACAGACCGGATATATCATGTTTGGATCGGTCATGTTTGTGAGTTCGGTCTACTAAAAATGATAACAGTAAGTATTTATCTCAGTTTTCCACTTTTTCGTGATAAACTTTTAGAAATATTTTCTTAAATGACTTCTTTATCGTGTGTCGTTATGACATACATTAAAAATTCCGTATTGCAAAATTTTACTATTAGCTATCCTTATTCTTGTGAGTTGAAATCTAGAACTATCCATACTAAACATACGGTCATACGGAGATTACGGAGTATAAGGGACATGAGCACATGAACTACGTACAAAAGAACTTGAATAAATTGAAGTAAAGAAATGAGGTACAAAAAAAAAAAAAAATTATTTCATGACAATG
>JAYMSF010001523.1:0-11886 GCA_036897335.1 Silene vulgaris
GCACACTGGGTAAGCCCCCGAGCATACGTGATAGCCTGCAAACCACATACACCAGGTTAAACATATCTCACCTATCTCTACTTTTTAGATAATAATTGTATACTTGGCAAAGGATAATAATAATTGTATATTGTATATTGGGTGATTCATTGATAATTATATAATTGTTTGATTTAATTGAAGATATTTCCCTATTTGAAAGATTGAGTTAATGTATCTTACGTAGAAAATATTGGTTTCTTGGAGAAGTATCTAGAAAAGTATTTGGGATGTAAATAATGTTTCCTAGATCAAGTCCAATTAAGACTACATTAGAGTTAGGCGGGAAAAGTGATGCTAAGGATTAACCACAAGAGGACACGTGTCATAGTGGTTATTGTTTTATAGTTTTAATAATATAGATATGAACTTTTGTAATACATTATTTTGATCAATATATTCTTAACTTTCCCCCCAAAAAAAAAAAATTAGTTTATAATGTAATTTTGAAGATCGCCAGTGCGGGCACGGGTTCAAAAACTAGTGGGGAGTGTAAACCTCAAGCGCTTCGAGTGACTGAAACCGGACTGAAAAAACTGAAAGTTTCGGCTCAGTTATCCAAATCAATTAACCAATTTTTAATCTGACTGCTTACACATTTGTCATTTTTTTAAAATTTTTTATCAAGTGGAAAATAATGTAATAACTGTTGATAATCAAAATAGCAAAATGACCGTAAATAATCGAAACAAAACCAACGAGATTAAGCTTCTAAAGCTTCTGTTACTTCGACCCTTCATATACCAATATACCATTGTATTATTGTAAACGATGACACACGACATTCATATTACGTCACACTAACTATGACACGCGGGCACTTTCATAGTTGAATAGCAGACGACGACCACAACCCGAATCCAATTACTAGGTGCTTCATATATTTTGCCCATCTTTATAAAGCAAGATGGTAATCTCACAAGACGGTAACTCTTCTGAAAGCGCCAAAAATTCCGGAGAAAGTTGGATTTCCTTTCGATTTGCCGATTCACCATTAATCTGAATCGTAATATGAAGCTTCTTCAAAGCTTTCGCCACACTAAAAATATAACGCACGGCTTGTAAAACAATTTCACAATCACCAAAATTCCACAATTCTATCCTCTCGATCTTATTATGTAAACTACGAGGCAAGAATTGGATTTCCGACCAATTTAAACCATCCCAGTTCGCTCTACATGTCCGTCTCAACACAAGACATTCGACATTTGGACATTGTTGTAAAAAACACTTGACGCCACTCCAACCTAATTGGATATAATTCAAATCCATCTCCAGATGACTTAGTTTATGGAAGACTTCGATTTTACAGCCGGGACTATCTAGAGCAAGGAGTAAATCACCACTTATCTTAAGGGTCTTAACCCGAAAAATAGGATTAAACACAGACAATGCATGTTTTGAGAAAAATGGACGGCCGTCTCCCATGAACAATTTCGCTTTCAATAAACCAGTTGGGGTTTTGAGAAAACAAAATTTCAAAATACAAGGACTATGCACTTCAAAATACTGCAATTTCGGCGTATCAAGCATATATTTGTTCTTATCGATAATATGTTTTTCACAAACCAAATTAATGCTCAAATATTTCAAATTTTGAGCATTTATTTTAATTGGACCCTTTAATTGATTCAACACTTGGACATGAACCCGCAAAATTTCTAGCAAAGGACTAGACTTTAATAGATTTTCAAAAGACTTTAGATCATATTCGCGTACACTAATGACGAGTTTTCTTAAATTAGGATGCTTATCGTTAACATCTACTTTACCTAGAGAAAGGCCATGATCAGCGTACACCTCGAGAACTTCGAGCGACTGTTTTTTTAAGAAGAAACTCGGTAAGGAAATCAAAGAACTAGTACTGGAATTTTTAAAATTTACCTTTAATTCCTTGACATTTTTACCGGTATAGATAAAATCATGAACTACGCATGCCAAAGTTGTGGGAACGTTGATGGTTAATTCGATGGCATTTATACGTGGCCACGAAACCCGTCTAAGGATGATGAAGAAGATGGCCTTTAATTTATGTTCTGGAAGATCAGTGATATTGAAGCGAAGGGCGGTGATGTTGGTCCAAAGATGACGCCATGAACTCGATAAAATGGCGGTAGTAACCGCGACGTTGGTCGGAAGAAATGAAAGGATGATTATGAGAATTTCTCTTGGTAGTGAACTAAGTCGATCATTTTGTTCATACTTCATGATTTGTTTGATGATTTTGTAGAAATGAACTAAATCTTTTTTAAATGTATTTTTTTAGGGTTTTAAACAAGTTTTAGGGTTTAGAGAGTTTTTGTAAATTGTAAGTGTTGCGACTTGCCGTCACTTGCTGGCGTGGGTTTGCGTGGGTTTTTCTTTCTTTAAAACGAATCCGAGTATGAAAAAGCTAAACTTTGGAGGAGTCAACCATTACATTGCCTTGAGTACTCTGGTGGGAGATTGCCCCATATGTCGGTAGGATCCTCCCGGTCAACATCTAACACCAAAAAAAAAAAAAAACGAATCCGAGTCGTACCAAAAAAAAAAAGAAAAAAATCCGAGTAATTAATATTCTTTTCATCCCGGTCATTTATTTATTTATTTTATTTTTAAGTGTCTCATTTAATGTACTTATTGTATATAGTACTCGTATACGAGAATGTTCAAGAAATTAGCTAAATAGTTGGAAAATTCTCTGATTTTTTATCGGTTTAATGTTATTTACGGAGTATTTTAATTAACTGTTTGGGGTCCACTTCAAATTATTTGTTCCAAATGGGTATCGGTCACCACTTGTTTTTTTTATTTATGTAAAACCGCTAGTTAAAGTAACGACTTTACCATTTTAATTTGATATTAGGGCAAAAGCAATGAGGATAAATAAGAAGTTCCATATCGAACTCCTTACCCATTACTCTACATAATAATAAAAAAATTCCTTATATGAAACCGGTTTCTAAAGTAAGAAACCGGTTTCATGCTAGGAAAAGGAGAGGAGAAGAGGGGACCAAATAGAAAATATGGAACATTTACCAGTGAGAAGAATTAAAAAGTTTTATAATTAATTATTTTGGTTGATGTGTCCATATTAAAGTTGGGTATGAAACTTTAACCATCTATTGCCCAACAATAGCAATAGTAGAACTTTATATAAAGTTCTTCACATGCCAAGTCAAAATACACCATTTTTAATTTTTAAGAACTTTTATTCACAATAAAAGAACTTTGTAACAACAAATTTGTGTAAATCTGCAATAAATAGAGAAAAACACAAACAATCGCAACAAAATAATAATTTTATTAATTTCAAAGATTTAGGGTACAATCTACTATTTCTTCTACTGATTCGATTTCCACACTTGAATGTATTGGAGGGCCTTGATTTGAAGACTTGGTACTCCGTCGACGATTTGGGTTTGCTTCTCTTCAAAGATGACTGCAGTTGCTGCTTGACACCGGATTGAAGAGTAGTTCTTTCTTTTTCTCTAGTTTCTCTTAGAAGAGATTTTTTGTAGAGGGATGAATGTATTTTGTTCTCTTATTTTCTCTTGGGAGAGATTTTTGTAGAGAGGGTTTGGTAGAGAAGTCTTTGTTTCTCTCTAAGTTTTCTCTTGGAAGAGATTTTTTTAATGTAATTTGTAATTATGGAGGTTTGTGATTTCTTGAGATTAATGAAGATTAGTCCTCAAATGAGAGTGATTACTCTCTTTTTATAAGACTTTTGCATTCTCTTATTTTACGGTAACAAATGCCAACAACTTCTCCATTTCTCTTCTCGTTGACTTCCGAGTTACATGCACACACTCTCCAAATTTTATGGAACAAACTTCATGCAGTTATTGACTTAGTCCTTTGTTTTATTTGAAGAGCCATCATCATCATCTATACATGCATGCGTGGGATGTTATTCCAAAGTCAACAATGCATGGTCTTCTGTTTCCTTCGAGAAATTATTGGGCTTGTCAACTTCTATTTCGTGGGCTTGTCCAGCTTGGATCCAATTTGGATTTAACGTCATTCTTTTCGGACTTGTTATTTACGTCCCACACCTCATACTCCGTATTTGAAATATAGCACAACTCATTTTTGAGTGGACCGAGTTTATACTTTAGCAAGATAGACTTAATACCGTCATATTCGTTCGGTCTAAAATCCACCGACCCATTTTGAAAGTGGTAAACTTTCGCATAAGTCAACATTTGACCATTTGGCTCTTTCTTAAGGACGTAAGACACATTTTTGTGTCTACAAACTTTATATAAAGTTCTTAGTTGGAAAAAACTATAAAATAAATAAATGTTAAATGAGTTCACATTTACAAAACAATATTTATTGGTTGTACATTTTCCAATAGTTATCAACTTGGTTCTTATTTTAGAACTTGAAACTTAAAAATAAGAACCAACTTTTAAATGCAATAGAAGAACTTTTAAAATAAAGTTCTTGGTAACAACCTCAATGCTAAGAACTACTATTGCTATTGCTCTTAGTGTTACAAATAATTGCGAAAAAAAAGAGTAACAAAAAAAAAAAAATAACACATAAAAATACACAAATATATTTTTGTAACCGCCACCTGACTACATGACACTCAAGCGGTAAAAACTTTGTTACTCTAGTAAAGCAAGATGTTGGTCTCACAAAATGGCAACTCCATTGAAAGCGCCTGAAGTTGCTGAGAAATTTCGATTTTCTGTAAACTTGCCGAATCACCATTACTTTGAATGATAATATTAAGCTTCTTCAGATATTTGGCCACACTAAAAAAGTAACGTATAAGTTGTAAAATAATTCCACTGCCTTTAAAATTCCACAATTCTATCCTCTTGATCTTATTATGTAAACGACGAGGCAAGAATATGATCGCAATCCAAATTAAATCATCCCATTTCGCTCTACATGTAGTCCGTTTCAACACAAGACATTCGACATTTGGACATTGTTTTAGAAAACGCTGCAAGCCATGCAAACTTCACCACTTAATTTAAGGGTTTTAACCCGTAAAATGGGATTAAAAACAGACACTACATGTTTTGAGTAAAGAATTAGGAATTCGTTGCCGTCTCCCATGAACAATTTAGCTTTCAATAAACCACTTGGAGTTTTGAGAAAACAGAATTTCACCATACTCGGACTATGCACTTCAAAATACTGTAATTTCTGATAGACTAAAAATGAGAGAGGAGTAGAAAATGTTTTTGTAAGGTTATAGTTCCTCCGTCCCGGTTATTAACAATTGTATCTTCTACACCCAATTTGGCCCATTTGTCATCTATTAATTGGCATCCATCTCTCAAAGGCGAATAAATGACCGGGATTTGAAGAGTTTAAGCCTAGAGTTCAAGCTGATGTAGGTTAGTCACTGTGAAGTGTGAACAGGTCGTCGGGGCTTTCTTTCTTGCTGTTTTCGCAAAAGTATTATGGTGGAACCCTAATTATCGCGTGAGACGATTTCATATTATGAGACGGTTTTATAATGTAAAAAGACAACTTATCAATAAATGAATAAAACCTAGACTAGCCAATATCAAACTCTAGAACAAGTAATTAAGCACGGCAGTTATGAACTTATTCAATTACTTAATCCGCCTCGGTCACAACCGCATTAAACATCTCAAATGATACTGAAATTCGGTACCACAATAGTATGACTTTTTTTGGATCCCTTTATTAGCTGTAAAATAAGAGGTAGGGAGGACATGGATATTCGATCAAATACGCAAGTAACAACATTTGAAAACCCACAATTTCAAATAACTCAAGTACGCGAGCACTACAATAAATTGACACTTGAACACCAGACGACAATCCGAACCCAATTATCACGTGCTCCATAGGCTTTCCCCATTTCGGAAGCCTCTTTCATCACAAAAGTTAATCTCACATGTTGGTAGATCTTTTGAAAGCTTGCTAAGTTCGTTAACAATAATAAATTTGTTAACTTCATCATCATCATCTTCGTCTTTTTGAATGGTAATATAAAACATCTTCAAATCTTTAGCCACGCCAAAAATATAACGCAAGAGTAGTAAATTTGCAGGCAAATTACCAAGAAAAACCCGCAATTCTATCCTCTGGATCTTACTATGTAAACAACAAGGTAGGAGTTCGAAATCTGACCAATAAACATCATTAAATTTCGCTCTACCTGTCCATTTCAACACAAGACATTCGAGATTTGGACATTTTCGAAGAAAATACTTCACGGCATACCAACTTAGGCCATAACTCAAATCCACCTCCAGATGGCTTAGTTTATGGAATACTTCAACTAAAACATTTGGATTACTTAGAGCATCGAGTAAATCACCGCTTATTTTAAGGGTCTTAACCCGAAAAATTGGATTAAAAACAGACATTAGATGTTTTGAGTAAAGACGAAGGGATTGGTGACCGTCTCCCATGAACAATTTAGCTTTCATTAATCCACTCGGGGTTTTGAGAAAACAGAATTTCACCATACTCGGACTATTCACTTCAAAATACTCCAATTTCGGCGTATCAAGTATAATTTTGCTCTTATCTAAGGAATATTTTTCACCAACCAAATTTAGGATCAAACATGACAAATTTTGAGCATTTAGTTTGATTGAGCCCTTGAATTTCGTAAACATTAAGACATGAACACGCAAAATTTCTAGCAAAGGGCAAAACTTAACTAGATTTTCGAAAACTTTTAGATGACATTCGCGAAAGCTAATTACGAGTTTCCTTAAGTGAGGATGCTTAAGGTGAGCTTGTACATCTCCTAAAGAAATGCCACGGGGAGTGTAAACCTCAAGCGCTTCGAGTGACTGCTTTATTAAGATGGAACTTGGTAAAATAATCATTGATTTACCGAAATTTTCAAAACATACCTTCAATTCCTTGATGTTTGTACCATTATAAACAATATCATTAATAAGCCGCGCCAAACTCGAGGGATGGAGAACATTTGAACGAGCATTGACGGTTAATTCGATGGTATTTATATGTCGCCACGAAACCCGCCTAATGATGATGCAGAAGATGGCGTACAATTTTTGTTCTGTGATACCAGTTATTGTGAAACGAAGGGCGTTTATATTGGTCCAAAGGTTACGGTATGATTTTGATAAAATGGCGGAAGCAACCGCAGACTTAGTAGGAAGAAATGAAAGGATTGTTATGAGAATTTCTCTTGGTAGTGAAGTTAATCGATCATTTTGATTATAATTCATGATTTTATTTGATAATTTGAAGAAATGAACGACGCACTACTAAATCTTTTTAAATGTATTTTTTTTAGGGTTTTAAACAATTTTTAGGGTTTAGAGAGTTCTGTTGCCGTCAATATATTAAACCCTAATTTTTTTTTTGTATATATAAGTATATAAAACTATGTAAAACCCTAAAATAAAATGTCAACCTCAAAAATGGCCGTAAAATCAATTGACAAATTGAGCAAAAATGAGGATACCATTCTCATAAAAATCCTCTCTTTTTTACCAATTGAGAAAGCGGCCGCTACAAGCTTGTTATCCCGGCGATGGCGCTATGTTTGGACCCGAACCACATCCCTTCGAATCAATGATAAATTCCATTCAACAAAATTATTCAGAATCCTAATTCACTGCGCCAAACAGCTTTCTTGGGATAATTTCCATACCATCGATCTTAACTTGACCGGCGTAGAACATTTTCTCGAGGTTAGCTTATCGAACAATGTTATTCACGATATTATTTTCGGCCATAATGTGAGGATCATCAATGTTAAATTTGATCCAATGGGTAAATACGAGAGAAAACTTCGATTACCTAGTTGCGTATTTGAGATGCAATCGTTGGAAGTGCTAGAATTGTCGAATCAATTCGAGCTCGTATTACCTAAGAAAGGTATTAATCTACCTTGTTTGAAGAAACTTGAGATTCATATATGCTGCTCACAACTTCAATTTCTAAGTAATCTCGTCGCTTCTTGCCCTTTATTAGAGCATTTACGGTTTGTTACCTTGCTCGAATTCAGTGATAGTTGTATAACCATTTCTTCATGGAGTTTGAAGACTTTGAGTGCGGGAATCCAGTTTCCGAGACCGAATAATGATTCTAGTAAACCTGTGCTAAGGATTTTCAGTTACACGCCTAGGCTCGAAGAAACTGATATACAAGAGTTTGTCGGCGCACGTATTTTGTACTCGAAATTGAAAGTTTAAGCTAGATATAAATCGAAACATTTTAGATGCTCAAATATTCGAGTATTTAATAAATTGATTGATTGATTGATTGAGTTTACGCTAATCCTAAGCTACTTGATCGGGTTTGTCGTCATGAAAAGTTTTACTTTTTTTTTTCTTTTTAATTTGTGTGACATTGTTTTAGAAATAATTCAAAAATACATTGATGTGCCTAGCTCGGTCGACTTATATCCTAATTGCAATTGTTTTTCCGATTGGCTTGTTTTGACGCTCGCGAATTTAATCGAACCATATTCATGAAAACAACATACAAAATCCCATGGAAAAAAAAAAACCCTATTAGTTATTCACAAGGGAAAAATAATAAATGCACGGTCGATAGAGTTAAATTATTCGAAACTTCAGAAGAAAAGGAAGGATACATAAAAAGTTGCTAACGAAAACATACATACAACTATGTTCAATAGAGTCGTCGGAGGTATAAAGCGCGGGGCTTTGAAACCATAAATGACGTTTTAAAGTCACGGGGTTTTAGCTTTGAATTCGTTTTCAACCTCAAGTTCAGCTAATTGACGGGCACCGGAAACCACCATTGCTGCCACCGTAAGAATGGCGATGGCAAACATGATCATATACTGGGAAGCCTTAACCATTTTCCTTAGAAGACGAAAAATGTATATAGACGGTTTGTTTTTCTTTCGAGTTTGGTAGAGTTGTAGTGAATAAAAGTATTTGTATAAGACGATTTTATGGTGAGATTTTCGCAACATATGCCTATGAACCTGAACAGCTGAACTATTTGTAAACCAAAAATGATTTTACTATGAAACGGTCTTTTAAAACTCGATTTTTTAATAGTTATGCTTTGCTGTTTAATTGCTGAACTACAATGTGTTCCTCCACTCCCCCATGACGTTATCTAACACGCCTGCCGACCACTTGACAGCTACTTATGGTGTTAATAAAATGATGTGATTGTGACAGACGTATATGTGATTCTACGTCGATGAGTCTAGACGTGGCCACAGCCACAGGCTGGGTTATGGTCGGTCAGATTGAGTTAAGAACACGGGCCTTGAAGTAGCCCGTTAGGGTCAAGCTGGCTCATGCCTGGTCCTGAACAACATAAAGCTCTTTCAGGGACGGATTACTGTTAGCTATGTTCATTTCGGGTTTAACCAGGATTCAAGTCCTGTCGGTTTTGCCAACCAAGTCTAGTGCCGACTGTGAAACCCAATACAAGGCCTCATCCCGGGTTATAGGGGACTATCATGATCAAATGAAGGAAACAGAATTATGGAGTAGTCGAAAGCGAGGAAAATTAAATTAGCAAGGAAAGAATACATAATCCAAATTAAGGTGTTCATCCCACAAAATCGGAACACGAAAACAACAATAACTAAATTGAATAGAGTACTTAATATATAGCCAAATAAAATTCAGAATACTTCTAGTCGCGCCTTCTCCAAACAAAGGGCTAGTGTCTTCTGCAAGCTCTTCTTTGATGAACTTAGAAGCACTTCCTATGCACAATTGACGGTCCTGATTCATCGTACTCAGCCTTTGCAATCCACATCTGCAGTTCAAATAACAAACATGAAGTCGTAACAACATAAACAATACCCGAGAAGGCGAGAACATACTTAATTGTAGCAAGATACAAACCTGCTGGAAAGTACTAAGGGAAGCCAAGATAGATCCACCAATCCAGACACTGTACTTTCTCTCAGGCGGTGCCACGACCTTGATTTTCATGCTGCTAGGAGCGAGCGCAGTGATTTCCTTGCTCATTCTATCGGCAATACCTGTGAACATGGTTGTACCACCACTAAGTACAATATTTCCATACAAATCTTTCCTGATATCGACATCACATTTCATGATGGAGTTATAGGTGGTTTCATGAATCCCAGCAGCTTCCATTCCGATGAATGATGGTTGAAATAGGACTTCCGGGCACCTGAATCTCTCGCCACCAATGGTAATCACCTGTCCATCAGGAAGCTCATAGCTTTTCTCAACTGATGAGCTTGTGTTAGCGGTTTGCATCTCCTGCTCATAGTCGAGGGCAATGTAGGAAAGCTTTTCCTTCATGTCCCTGACAATTTCTCGCTCTGCTGAGGTAGTGAAAGAGTACCCACGCTCGGTCAGGATCTTCATCATGTAGTCTGTCAGATCTCGACCAGCCAAGTCAAGTCGAAGGATTGCATGTGGAAGTGCGTACCCTTCGTAAATGGGCACTGTGTGGCTCACACCATCCCCAGAGTCCAGCACAATACCTGCAATATTAACAAATTTGAACAGAATAATTAATTTACGGACAAGCAATTAAAAGTCGGAAATTAAAGCTTTAATAAGCGTTCCATACCAGTCGTTCGACCACTGGCATAAAGTGAGAGGACAGCCTGAATTGCTACATACATAGCAGGGGCATTGAAAGTCTCGAACATGATTTGAGTCATCTTCTCACGATTAGCCTTAGGATTGAGAGGAGCTTCAGTCAAGAGAACCGGATGCTCTTCAGGAGCGACACGAAGCTCATTGTAGAAGGTGTGATGCCATATCTTTTCCATGTCATCCCAGTTACTGACGATACCATGCTCAATTGGGTATTTAAGAGTTAGAATACCACGTTTTGACTGAGCCTCATCTCCGACATATGCATCCTTTTGGCCCATGCCAACCATCACACCAGTGTGACGTGGTCGGCCAACAATGCTAGGGAACACAGCCCTTGGAGCATCATCACCAGCAAAACCAGCCTATATTGAAGCTTAGATCATTAGATATTTATTCGGATATAATAAACTAAATATGTCGCTCATGGAGCTTATATAGCGGCCTACTGATAATTCCCAACAAAAGCACACAGTAAACGCTTGGACAATGTATGAATCAAATAAACAGTCGTTCGTTTCTACTGAGATCAACTACAGCAAAAACCTGATTTAGTCCTTCTATCAGAAACCGCTACACATTTCCAGTTACATTAAAAAATTCATGGGGTAGAGAATTAACCTTGACCATTCCGGTTCCATTATCGCAAACAAGTGGCTGAATATCCTCACCATCTGCCATCTTCTACTATCTGTTTCATGAATGCAAAGTATAATCAGTACCCTCAAAGTACCAAACTCATAATGCCAGCAATTTTTCGAAACAAAGAAATCATTCAATTTTAAGGATACTAGGAATTTATTTAAGTTCAGAGATCAACAAAGGCCCTGATAGCCATATGATTCATTCATATAGCTAAATAATCAAGCATATGTTACTCGGATCCCACTAACATGGAAATAACCGCGTTACAATGTGTTTGTGTAAGACCGCCTTTAATGGGTATTATTAGCAGATACTCCGTATAAGGTTAAATTTTGAATGAATAACAAGTAAACAAAACAAAAAACCATTCCTACAATGTGACTGACCTCCATTTCAGTTAATTAGCAACAATAATATTTCATGTTTTAGCCAATTTTAAAAATAATAATTAAGCACAAATCTTTGTGTAAGGCGGCCGATAGGGTTATTCGTTTTACCTATTATTAGTGTACAACCGCCTTACATGAGACTAATTGTTGCGCGTACTCATTAAGAGTGCAAAGAAAATAATACCCATGAAGGTAAAAGATTCAAATTTTGCAATATAAACCAAAATGCAATGTCTATGATGATAAATAAATTAGAGGTAAATTAAATAATGGTAAAT
>JAYMSF010001524.1:0-11886 GCA_036897335.1 Silene vulgaris
TTTTCTGCCTTATTTGGTTGCCTACTTGTCAGGAACAAGCTACATCCTTAACTAACGAACGCTATTGTTGTCATCACTTTTTCTTTATCTATCATTGTCTTAGACTCGGGCTCCGCTTTATATGGCAACGCGAGTAAATCCCAGTACACCATGGGGTCTAGGTGGAATACCTTGAGTTCGGCTTTTCATGGGTTAACATTCGCCCTAATCTGAGCTAGTGTTTGTCAACTACTTGGGAGGGTGTCATTCCTTCTGGTGCTAGACTCTAATCTGAACTGCTTTAACAATGATTGTTGCTTCAGGCTGAGGGTTGAAGGAAGTTGTGGGTTTTCACATTCAATCTTTCTTGAACTTGTCTTGATCATTAGTAAGATTTTTTTTATATGTCCAGTAGAGTCTTGACTCGGGAACTCGTCGGCTTCAAAATAGTGCCCAATGGTCTCTATACTTTATGCACATTTTATATTATAAAGTAGCACTCGGACACTTGGTCAATGAAGTTACCGACTTTTCACTATCAGTCATTTGTTTAATAACAACCTGTTTGTGTGTTTCCGTCCCCCTTATGGGATCCTTTGAGGTAATAGCCTAATAGGTGATTTTGTTGATGTGTTTTGTATTGTAAATTATTTGGTCTAAAACTATGTTTGACTTACGAAGGAGGCATTGTGATAGGATGATAATGTAGCCTTGCCTTTGCTGTTGCAAAAAGTATTTGATCAACAAGTATTTTGTCATTAATAATTTATCACGCCTTTTATAGTCTTACAGGTGTTTTCCAATTTACTATATCTGTCATATGTCGATGTTGCCTTTTTGTAAGTTGAGTAGTTGAACATTTCATTTAATTCTCTACTTTCAAATTCTGAGCATTTTATTAAGGGAACAATGGCTTAATTCATTTCTAAGTGCACTATTAGGCTCTATTCTGAATTGGTTTTCTTAACCTTGTATTGTTGGCTTCATAATGAAGGTTACTCAGGTGAGTGAGAGGGTTGTCATGGAGCAGAAAGCATATATGTTGTTTTATGTTCGTGATCGGAAGAAATTTGTTTCTAAGAAAGTGATGGATATTGTACAAAAAGAAAACCTGGTTGCGGCTATGCGAAATGTTTCAAGTTCCATTCCTGGTGTCAAGCATCCTGCTGCTGGGAGAAATTCAGATGAGGCTATACAGTCTGGTATGGCTGTGAAACGGTCGGCGAACTCTAACCCTTCTGATGTTGTGGTTCAAGCAAATTCATCAAGAAGCTCAAAGCAAGACATAAATCAAAGTTTAGGCAATATTTCATCTGAATCTTCAGTTATGAAAACTGATAATTTGTCGGAACCAAAGGCTAATTTAGATAAAGTGATGAAATTAAGCAAGGGTGCTGAAAATAGTGGTGAGAATGTAGCTAGCTCAGATAGCAACAAAACACTTAAGAGTGATGCTTGCTTACTCGTTGAAAAAACTTCTAGTCTTGAATGTCCACCAAGTGTAGGAGATAAATCTTCTGGTGTAGGGGATAAATCTTCTGTTCTGGTTAGTTCCTTCATCCTTTACCTTCTTTCTTTGTTCTTTTGGAGGGGATGGGAAGAGGAGATTTTTTTTTTTTGGTTAATCTTTGTTCCGTTTTTCTATGGAGCCAAAGATTCATAACTCTTTGGTTCCAGATTATGATGGAATAAAGCAAAATGGCTCACCAAAGTGACTGCACTTCTTTCTATTGTGAAAGACCAGTGTCATTCGATGTAGTTTTCGACGCAATTTTCATCTTGGGTCATTCAGAAATAGTCTCTTTGCCTTGTTAACACAAGGGTAAGACTGAGTACATCCGACCCCCTACCCCTCAATTTGCGGGAGCCATTGAGGCACTGGGGTAATGTTGTTTGTAATCTTTGTTTTCTTTTTATTTCCAGATGCAGGATAAAGCCTTGACAGATGTTCTATTGGATTCAACAATTCATGGAAACACTCAAGGTGGACCGACTGAAGTAAGTTTCATTATATGCCATTATTCTGTTTCTTATACAGAGTATCAGTTTAAAGGAAGCAATACCCTTTTCTCAAATGGGAGTGGTATCTTCACAGATTTCAAAGGTGACCAAATCAAGAATCAAAAGGAAGTGTTTGGAGAAGTCATCTCCTCGGCAAGGACCGTTGAAGAAAATATCAAAGTCTAGGATTGTAGGGATGCATTTGAGCACCAAGATGTTGTATGCGGCTGCTTTGAATTGTAGGAAGAAGGGAAAATGCAAGAGGATTAAACAACAAACAAAACTTGCTTTGCACAAAAACTTGTTGAAGGAGGGAGTTGTTTCTGCAAACACAAATTCTTCTGTCGCAATTGCATCAACCTCTTTAGGAGTTGACAACTCTATTTCTAGAGATCGAGAAAAGGATGATTCCAAGGACTGTGAAATGGAGACCAATTCCAGTTTACCTCTTGTGGAATCAAATGACGTACTCAAAAGTATAGCTCAATCCAGCCAAGCACTGCATGTAATTGGTAAGCTTCCAGAAGAAGCTATTAGCATGAAAGCGCAATGCAAGGATGTTGGTGGTTCTTGTTCCGGAAAGCAACATTTTCAACCTCAGAATAAACTATCGCACAAGACTATTGGTTAGTAGCTTTTAATTTTTTTTCTCAGCTCTTAGTTTTAAAATAGGCTTGGTGCATCTCTGTTTTCATCTATTTAAGTTTACCACTCGCAGTTTTTGTATAATTTTGCTTCACATGATTTTTATGTTTGTTCTTGTGTGGGACCTTTTTTCTCCTCTATTAGAAGAAGCTTCATATTGGCCTCGGTTGGCCGCATTCTGTATTTTGATTGTATTTACTTCTGCTGTGTTTCCAGGCAGCAGATTGTCTTCCTTTCCTAATTACTTCAGTCTTTATGAATATGCTTTTCCTGATGCCTATTATGTCTTCTATGTGCTTTGTTTCTGCACAACATTTTTGCACTCCAATTCCATTAATTATGGTCTTTCTGATTTTATTTTACAGCGACAAGCTGGGAAGCAGTAGAGCCTCCCTCAGAAAATGTGGCATACAATGGCCAGGAGATAGTTAGCATTGGCCATGTATTGGATGAATGGTGAGCTAATTGACAACTGCTTCTGTTTATAGTAATGTAATTATTCATCGTTGCAACCAATGGATTTCCTTGATACAATTTTCCAGGGATGAGGAATATGACCGTGGTAAAAGGAAAAAGGTGAAGGGGTCGAAGAACTCTTTTGGCGGACCTAATTTATTCCAAGAAATATCTTCAAAGAAAGCAAAATTAGTGCCAAAGAAAGGGAAACATATTTATGTAAATGAGCCGTTCAGGATATGATCCAGGGGTAATGGCGGAAACAATTGATAATGTCTTATGAATTACGCCCTAGCAAGTGTGAGAAGGCACAAGGTCCAGGTTCAAATCTGGGTATGCTATGGAAAGATTGCGAGGAGTTTGACAAAATTGGAAGTGGAATACTTCATGCTTTGCCTGGGAATCACATGTGGTGCAACACATGTGATTCCGGCCGGGTTAATCTCGAACGGGTTTCGGTCTTTTTTCCGGGTCGGGTGATCTTTTGATAGGTCGGGTCATCGGGTGTAGTGCATGTTCCGTGGAGCACTGCAATTTTTGATAAAACTACAAATTTTTTTTATTTAATATTTTAAATTAATTGTAGAAGTCCACGACGGTGCTTCTCACCGGGTAATGTATCTGTGTGCTGCTGAAACAGTTGGTGAGTAATGTACTAATGTGTACTTGTCATTCACCTTGTTGAATAACAAGTGAATTGAATCTTCATTTCTGTTTCCAGGGTGTTCAGAGTTCACTCTTACACAAGTTCATCTTCAGTTTTGAGATTCAATGAATGATGCTGTATTACGAGTCCGCAAATAGACAAATGTCAAGAATATAACTATGCAATCCTGGAACAAAAATATACACCCCTATATAATTCTCTCTCTATTATTCTTTTTTTTTTATGGGGTAACGATGGCTCAATAGCTATTTATGCCAACATGTCTCGGATTCATAGGATCACTCCTCACGACTTTTTATCAGGTAAACCATGAGATTTTTAATCGAAAACTTTGTTTCTTTAATTCTGATTCTTAGGTAAATGGAAGCCCTGTAAAAGTGACTAGATCCACACAAAAACATAATATCAAGTTGATTTTGTGGGTGTGAAACAGTGAAGGTACAAGACCAGAGCAATATGAAAGGATGAGTGTCTGAACTTGCGACTTATTATCGCGTGTGATTTGCTCTCTGTCTCGACAACTAGGCCAATATGTTAGACATAGGCATATGACTGATCTTAGTGTCCTGGTTTTTACATAAAGTACACAATTACATCAAAGTAGATGCATTTTTGTAAAAGCTAAATTGATAAACTGCAAGGGCACCCTGTGGACTTGGAGGCAAAGGGAACCCATGATAGGTGACACAATAAGGGAGACTAACTCGAGGCCATCCAATTCAACAAGCAGCAAATTTCAATCTCATACTGGATACTTCTAAATTTCTAATCCTTAGCATTTCCAGCTTCCATTCGTGCGTATTAAGTATTACCTATCATAATGGTGGAAAGAGCAAATGGATCATTAGTTGGGTTTCTATTGCTGGGTGGCCTGCAACTGCTTTAGCTTGGATGCCCACGTGCTCCTTTTGCAAGACGTTCCCTACACGCCTGAGCTGATACCAGAGGAGCTGATACCCTTATGTATGCATATGCTGATATGCCTACAGCCTACATGACCTTCCAGATTCTACTGCTTCTCTTATCTTTTCCGCCTTATTTGGTTGCCTACTTGTCAGGAACAAGCTAAAATCCTTAACTAACGAACGCTATTGTTGTCCTCACTTTTTCTTTATCTATCATTTCCTTAGACTCAGACTCCACTTTATATGGCAACGCGAGTAAATCCCAGTACACCATGGGGTCTATGTGGGATACCTTGAGTTCGGCTCTTCATGGGTTAACATTCGCCCTATCTGAGCTAGTGTTTGTCAACTACTTGGGAGGGTGTCATTCCGTCTGGGGCTAGACTCTAGAGCAGCAAGTTATGGTATCCTATCCCTTCTTGCATTCATATTTACGACAATTGGCCTCATCATGTACAGACGTAATTAAGAAATGGGATCAGAAGAAAGAATTTTCAACTGTGGCAAAGTTCACATTACATGGTCCTCATTTAGTCATTAGAGTTCTACTCCGTATTACTTTTCAAGCAAGCGTTCTGGGTGCGACTGGAATTCTATTTTTAGCCTTGACGATGCTCGCAGGGAATGCTATCAGGATGCCTCTGCCAAGCATTGCAGCCATCACACTGTTACATGATCCTATGAGTGGTTTCAAGATCCTTGCTGGCATTCTGCAAATTTAATGTAAAAATCAATTTTTACTGCTAAAAAGTTGCAGTAATTGATCCCATCATAATTTGACTGTTCTGCTGCTACAGTACTAAACTTTATTCTCATTATTACTTGCCTCTCTGATAATGGATGCTGAAGTAGATAGGCAGGAGTAGGGAAACATTGTTCAACTTGTATGTTTTGGAATCCCACTTTAATTGCCTCTTGTATGATATTTTCCTTTTCTTTTTTCCCCAAGGAATAAGGTGGGAACGCGGGATTTTAATGCGTACAGTGAACTCTTTCGATTACATAAATAACATTTATTTTTAATCGGAACAGTAGTTACAGTTTGTGCACAAGTTAATACAGTACATTTTTGATGTTCTGACCCTGCAATGTTCCAAGTGAGGTAACCAATGCTTACTAACCGGGTATATGAGTTAATTTCACTATGTTTTACGCTTATAACCGTCTTAAATAAGAATTTGTAAAAATGGAATGGAATGGAATGTTGTGAGATGAGAAAGAAGCAGACATATCTCTCATCCGCATCTAATTTCACATCCTACACTGGTTTGACATTCCCCCCTATCCTCTACACTTGTGTGTTCCTCCAACTTCTATGCATGATTGTATTCCTCATTCGTAACACACTAGAGAATATTAATGCAAACAAGAATACTTTGGTGTGTGGCCAATACGAATAACGGCCATGATCGCGATTGATACTGCTTTACCCATTTTTAATAGACTTGTCAAACGAGTCATTCAGTTCAGATCTGGGTCCGTCAGATTTGGCTCATTTCATGTGTGTTGATACATTTTGGCTTAGTTCGGTTCATTTTGTGGTTCGGATATGCTGTTGTTGTTCATTTTAAGTCGTGTCATTTTTGAGTCGGTTGATATGAGTCTAGTCAAACAGGTTTCATCCCTCGTCATTGAGGCAATTTTCGCTAAATCTTAACTGTGACAGTGAGACTTCAAAGTAGGTGTTCCAAAACATTTTAGGTTAATTAGGTCATTTCGGATCAAGGTCGATTATGGGATGGACTTGTGTCCGACAAACTTCGGATCAAGGTCAGTCTCAGGTTAGGTAAGTTTCGCTATGTATAATCTTTTAATGGAGCCAAAAACCTGCTACTCCTCGGCTTTGGTATATAAATTTAAACAATCTAACTAAACACCAAACTGTTTGCGCTGAAGAAACTAGTTTCCTGAATTAAAACGAGGGCAAAAGGATTCTAACTAGCAAATGGCAGATGATAAATACTGTAAGCAAGTTGATCAAGCTGTGCAAGGGACCTTGGCTGAAGAAACTAGTAGTCATCTCGTGAGTTTACGACAATTCAGGAAAACCGGAATGCTATAAGAACAATACTACAGTACCAGAAAGTTACTACTAGCATTGCAGAATTTAACACAGAATGTTTAGAAAACAGTACTGAGTTCCACTGTATCAGGATGCAGTTGCATCAGGACGATCCCGGTTATATTCTCCATCTACTCAACCTAAATAGACCATTCCATATAAATCAGGAATATATTCCTACTAATCCACTCTACTCAACTAGGGAGCCATAGTTGCAGAAAGATTATGAGTCGGCTAACCTGAGTCGTCGGTTGAAACAATCAATTCAATAAAATAATTTAAACCCTCTTAAGCCAAACAATTAACAAACTTAACTAACTTCATGTAAGATTTCAGAAATGTAGGGACAGACATTCCTGATTTCCTGAAACTTAAATTAATGCTCAAAGTTGATACTTAAAGCAAGTTGATCTATAGCACAAGGGTCACTATCTAAGCCAAAAAAAATCATACAAACTTAAGGAATTCTTCAACTTTATCCTTATCCCACAATGTTTTTCAGATCATCTTTTTTCGGCATCTATAAATTGATAGTCAGCTAGGAACAGAACTCACAAAAACACATCAGTTTATTCCCTACTTATTTCAACATATACCGGCCTTGTGCCTCCTTTTCACGTCTTTAATTAACTCCCACTGAACTGTAGATAATTCCTTAATTAGTTAAAATATGGATTGTGTTAGCGAGTTGTCGAGAACTAAGGCAGCTGTGATTTTCACCAAAAGCTCATGTTGTATGTGCCATAGCATCAAATCACTGTTCTATGATTTAGGAGCAAGTCCTGCAGTCTATGAACTAGACAGGGAGGCTAAAGGTCGGGAAATGGAGTGCGCCCTACAACGGCTAGGGTGCAACCCTACTTTCCCTGCCGTGTTTATTGGAGGTGAATATGTAGGTTCCGCTAAAGACGTTCTAGGAGCTCATCTCAATGGCTCCCTCAGAGATTTGCTCATTCAAGCCAAAGCTATCTGGTTTTAGTTATTACAGAAACCCTAATGCATGAAAACTGAAAAGTTAATCAAGAGCTTGTGATTTTTAATGAGCTTTTGACAACCATTATGTAACATTTTGGTCTGTAATACCAATCCTTTTAGCTTTATTTTCGCGCAAATTTGGACAACCGGAAATTAACAGTGACCTAAAAAGAAAAATTACATTAACCAAGACTGGTAAAAGGATCACTAACTCCCCAAATATGCTCAAATTCAAGAAAGCATTCAAGACTAAGATATCATGTATGCTATTTCAGGACTTGTTAACTTCCATCTCAATATGTTGGAATATAAAACCGATCATGGGACTCCAACCCTCAGCTTAAGCTTTTGGTTGAGATGGATCAGTCGACCTTTAGTTAAGAACTTGTGCCCTTCAGAGCTGGGTGACCATTGTAACTCGATCTATTCAGCCTAGTTCTTACAAACAGAACTGATATTTTTTAGCGAATCCAACCTTAAACACCAAATGCTGTTACTTTTATCAAAAATAATTAAGTTGAGCAACATGCTAGATATTTTGTAGAGATCATGGTATCAGACTAATATCAGTCGACGGTCGACCTACATGGTATCAGACTAATTTCAGTCCACCTACGGTCCTAAGATTCAACAGAACACGTCTTACGCAATTGTTAAGAGTTGTTAGTGTCATTGAACATTTCTACTCCTGACCAGGTTTAAAGTCAGGCAGCAATGCAGCATCAACACTGCATCATGTCTCTGTTTGTGTCACAGACCGCTTCTTTGACCTGCAATGTTACGCAGACCCTTGCCTTATGGCCCTTATCTCACGGCAAGAATACAAGCTCCCTGTTCAAACATTAGTGAGGGTCGAGGGATAATGTTCTAGTCACAGGGCTGGGAGAGACATGAGCTAGACTGCTGGGAACTCGGGAATCTGTAGTCTTGATTACAGTGGCGACACACATTCAATAAAGAAAGAGACACAATGTTCTTTTGGAACATATAAGCATTGAGCATAAACAAGGATCAAAAGAGAAAGTGTTTAAAGAAGCTAATTCGATTGTACACAACTACTGGTAAACATCGAGTATGCACAATACTACCACCACATCTAAGATTCTAGTAAACGAAAATAAGATAATGTCACGGCTCAGGGTTCAATAGGCTTGGAAAATCCAATAAATATGAATTTACAATTTATGAAATATATAAATGCAAGAATACATAAAATCTAAAGGGTCGAAAAGTGCAGACAGTCACCCTTGGCGAAAAAAAATACAAAACAAACCCAGCTCAGTCTGCTGTGTCATTACCATTTTATAAGCTATAGTATACTGACATAATAGAAGTTCATGAGTCATTAACAACGACGACGACAATAACCCAGTGCTTTAACAACAACAACAACAACAACAACAACAACAACAACAACAACAAAGCGTTAATCCCAAAATACTTTGGGGTCGGCTAACATGAATTTCTGTCACACTTTATGGACATGAACCCAGTGCCTCAAAGGTTCGGAATTTATTTCAAGTTCATGAACCATTGTCTCACAAAAGATCTCATGGAAGAACTGAACCTACATACAGATCAAACATGTTCATTTCTTATACTAATGCTAATAACAACTTTCCAAATATATTGTGTTACAGTATCCCGAAAAAAGGGTATAAAGATTGGGTGTAGTAGTATAAAAGTACAGAATCTCGCAAGCTTGACATAAAAAAAAGAATCAGGCCAAGTTGGTGGTCACTGCACAGAATCAAACCCCACCTAAAGCTGATCCTGATAAACTTCCTCCTGTAAATTCAAAGAATGCTTTTTTTCGAAAGAATCCGAATGAAAACACACATCACAGAACAACTTTTAAGTAATTTGCTTCTTAGTTTCCTGTTAACAGACAATTAGTATATAATTACAGTCATAATCATACTTCTGTAAGCACTCATTTCGCATAAATTAGACTAATGAAACAACTTTCTTGTTAATACACCGCGATTTCTGTAGCTTAATTTTCTGACAGTACTCATTTCTGAGTTTTGTCACTTGACTAATGAAGATTTTTGTCAAGATTGTGTCTGCCAACCAAGCTGTTGATTTGAAGAGAAGTACATACAACACACTTCACAGTTCACACTACTGCAACCCTAGTTCCAATCTCTTGGAAAGTCACTTTACGATCTTTACGAGCATCTAACAAAAGCACAGTATCTTTTCAACACTCCTGTACAAGCAGAGCAAACATTGTACACAAACTACCCTTATAAATAGTTCAGCCGCGAAACACAAAGTTCCATCAACCAAACATTCAAACAAATTTCCTCTACAAAAACTCCCTTAAAACTCAATATTATTAGGTATAGTGACCTCAACTAGGTCACATTTAACTTCTCTTCCCCGAATCAAGATGGACAAGGTCATCAGGGTTGCATCGGAAAATGGGGTTGTGATCTTCAGCAAGAGCTCATGCTGTCTCTGCTACACCGTCAACATACTGTTCCAAGAGCTAGGGGTTACTCCTTGCATATATGAGATTGACCAAGACCCTGATGGCAAGGAAATGGAGAAGGCCATAATGAAACTAGGGTGCAACGCACCTGTCCCGGCCGTGTTCATTGGAGGGAAGCTCATGGGTTCAACCAACGAGATTATGTCGCTCCATTTAAGGGGAAAACTGATTCCACTCATCCAGCCTTTCCATCAAATTCCATACTAAGACGACCATGTTTTCGAACGTGTGTGTTTATTTCAGGGTACAAGATATGATTTAGCAGCACAGAATAAGAATCCAGTTTAGATCATTGTACTACTAGTTTCGGTTTTTAAGTATATTTTGTGCTATTTTAAGTAAACTATCAATGAACTAAGTAGCTAGTTCAATGTTGAAGTAGTTAAAGCATGTAATATGTAATGTGCTCTCTATGTTTAATGAAACTTAGCCTTATTCTATCATTCCGAAATCCAGCAGAAGCAACCTGTATATCAGATCACTTGACACTTGACAGTCATCCTGCATCCGTTTTTTCGGGAAGTAGTTTATTTCCACATCCGTAGTCCATTTTATTAAACGAGAGCTATAGCTGGCAAATCTTAGTTCCTTCAGTAAGTCCAGAAACCTTGTAATGGAGATAAAACGGCAAAAGACACAAAGAGAATGTTTCCGAATAAGCCATAGTATAAGAATTCATATTAACAGCAAAAAAGAACCTGCATGGAACAAAACTGGCAATTTTGACAGGAAAATAACATCTATTGAGAAGACTGAAAGAGAAAATATTGTATGAACTTTCGATATGCGCCCCTACCTTATTGGAACAACACACACAGACTAAAAAGCCAACCAAAAAAATGCTCTTTTTTATACTTTATAATGCTCTTAGATTACATCTTTATATCATAGAATATTTTATGATTAAAGGAGACTGATTATATATTCCATAATTTCCCTATTTGAAAGACAGACTATGGAAGTTTTATGCTAAAATAGTAAAAATACGACCATGTTCATTTAATCGGCGTAAAGCCATAAAACTATGACAGATAATATATGAGAACTTGAGCTTTTTCCTTAATCTGATCAGCATGGAGCATTTAACTATACAAGGGCAGTTTTTTTTACGTTGACGGGATTCAAACTGAAACCGACTCAATGACTTTACCAGTTAAGCTACGACTACTTGACATCTGCAGTGCTCTAAAGTCTAACCCCCTATGCAAAATTTTGCAAGATACTTGTCATCAAGTACATCTGGAGTCCAAATTATCAACCATTGACCATGTTCACTAATCGGCGTAAGCTATGACAGATGACTTAAATATGAGAACTAATTTAAGCTTTGATTTTCATGAATCTGATCAGTTAGGAGCATTTAACTGTAACATTTAAATCATTTCCTTCATAACATTACAAGGGCAGTTTGTTGTGTTGACGGGGTTTCTAGCTGAACCCGACTCAATGACTTTACCAGTTAAGCTACTTGATATATGTAGCGTTCTAAGTTCTAACTCCCTATCAGGGGCGGAATCAGGGCTAGGCTACTCGGGCTTAAGCCCGAGTAGTTTCTGAGGGGAAAAAAAGTTTATATAATTTGTAGTAGTAAAGGATTAGTTGTAGCTTCAGAGTCCAGTGGTATTGTAATTGGTTTTCATGCAACCAACCCAGGTTCGGACCTTCGTGGTGGTTTTTTTCCTTTTTTCTTGATTTATGT